>JAOTQR010042700.1:0-15228 GCA_025774065.1 Solanum ossicruentum | reverse complement strand
CTTGGGCTGCCTATTTTCAGCTTTCTTCTTCACTTGGGTTGGCCCAATTTGTTAAGTGTTTTGTGATGTCTTTGGGCGCTTTTTATTACACTTCTTGGGATGAAAATGTAGCCCATTTATGATGCTAAGACATTGTCCAAAGTTACCCCTTGACACGGACTTTATTCATAATCGAACGTGGACAATTTTGATGTCGCGCCTTGTCTCCATTTAACTAACAAATTTAAGTTAAGAAAGTAGGTGACTCACCTGCTAGCTTCTAAGTCCTACAAGCACCTCAATTCTCTCACTTCATTTTAAGGCTGTAATCTTCTCAATTAGACACAAAACATGTATACACTCGACCCTCTTAAGCATTAGACACCCATGTATCCTATTAATGCAAAATTCAAGGACTTTTAAAATTTAACGTCAATTTGACCAAACCATGTCATGTTTCATTTGCATTGTGCCAATACTATAAGGTATGGGGTGTTACAAGTGTATGCCCAACACTCAAAGTTATAGAAATCCTTTAACTTTATTTGATCTAGAGATCCATCAAACTATAAGAAGAATGGCCTAAGACAATGCCAACAACGTGGCCAATGTAGCCCTGAATAGGAACAATAACAATGAAGATGATAGGAATGAGAACC
The DNA here is from genome assembly GCA_025774065.1 of Solanum ossicruentum. Classification (NCBI taxonomy): domain Eukaryota; kingdom Viridiplantae; phylum Streptophyta; class Magnoliopsida; order Solanales; family Solanaceae; genus Solanum; species Solanum ossicruentum. The sequence goes on along the minus strand of JAOTQR010042700.1, from coordinate 14,590 downwards.
TACCTCCTTTGGAGGACATTCCATAGCCTCAAAATTTCAATGCCAATGCTCACTGTGGAATCAGTACATGTTGAATCCTATGGCTATAGAGGTTACTGGAGCTATTGTGTTGCGACCACTATCAGCAGCCACAAAGTTCACAATTTCGAGTGGGTTACTTCAGATGCTACAGAATCCTGGACTATTTGCGGGTTTACCATCAGAGGATCCACATAGCCACTTGCACAATATCGCATTTGTCTATAAGAGTGTGATGGGAACATAGAATCTGTCTATGGATGATGTGGGACTTTTTTTCTTCCCATTGTCTCTTACGGGCAATGCTACATTATGGCTATCTGAGCTCCCATCGAGGTCAATTACCAGGTGGGTAGAATTGCAAAGAGCTTTCTTAGCACATTATTTCCTCAAACCAAACAAGCTCAAAGTGGAAGATCGGATCAACCATTTGAAGCAATTCCTTGTTGATTCAATCATGGTTACATGGGAGCGATTCAATAGATGCTTGAGGAGTGCACCAAATCATGAAATTTCAGCGAATTTCCTGGTAGAAAATTTCTACGAAGCTCTAGATGCTAATTTTCAAGCATATGTTGATATCTTCTTGAGAGGTCTGTTAGCAGAAAAACCATTCACAGAATCTCTGAGCAGATGGACTTGGTGGCTAACTTGAACCAGAAATTTCATGCGAGTACTGCTGATATGAGTTCTGACCAAGAAAAAATGAATATGCATATCCTTAGTATGCTTGCTCAGAACAAAGCTAATCTAGACATACTAATGAAGCAAACACAAACCTTTCCCAGGCCAGGGGATGTTTAGGAAAACCATCACACCAAGCATAGGGGCTGCAAATACGATAAGATGGATAGCCACTATGTGCCCCCATACTATCGTGATATGGGAGATAGGAACTCTAGAATTGAGGAGATGCTTGACCATTTGTTAAAGAGGGAAAACACCCAAGATGAGACATTGAGAGAGATCAAGTCCGACATTGCCAAGATAAACCATAAAGTTGAACATCACTCTGTGCCAATCACACAACTTAATTGACAGTTTGGATTTGTATCAATGCAACTAGATCAGATTCAAGAGGCATATTGATAGTTCAGACATTTATCAATGCAACTAGATAAGTTTCAAAGGGGTATGATGACAAGCGCCATAGTTACAGATCGAAGAAATATTGTTGAGCGCTAGAGGGAGACAAATTTTGGGGACAAGGGAGTACCAATGCTTTAGGAAGTCTGAGTACTCAAACTATCTATGTTGTGCTGTGATAATAAATTAGGCGCTGCTTAAGAGGCAACCCATGGTAGACCCTGGCGCTTAGATACCCAAGTACACTTTTAGACCCCTTTTATGTGTTAATTTTGCTTGATTTTGTGCATTGGGGACAATGCGCATCTTTTTCGATGGGTTGTGGGCTATTATGGGCCTTAGTGAAGTCTGATTAGCTTGGTCCATAACAACCCCAATTTTTGATCTTGAGGTTTTCTTACCTGTGATTTTTTTGCCCCGTGAATGTTTATTTCTGTTGAACCGGCATGTTTAGGATATTTACATAATATTTGTAACATATAGTCCATTACTTGCGGCATATAGCATGTTTTTATGTTTTGCTTCGAAAAAAGATACCCACAAAAAATTTTGATTAGTAGCTAGATAGTAATCATGAATGTTATGTTTGTTTGATAAGTGAAGGAAAATTGAAATTAAAAAATAATGTGTGAGTCTTTTGTGATAATGTATGTTGTGCCATGATAGTGTGGGCTTATGTTGCTAGATTCATGTCTTTTGTGCTAATTCAGAATTTGCCCGGTTACTCTAAGTTATATTAAAGATTGATTCCATTAGGAAAGGATCTAGGCCATTGTTCTTAAATAGTCCACTTTAGCCTAAAAATAACCAACCAAATTGATGATATATCCCTTGTTCCTAATATTTGAGCCTAACATGTACCAATTCCTTGAAAATACTAGATTAACCTAGCCTTGTCTAGTGAAAAATCTTGAAATTGGCCCTGGTCTCTCCTTGAACATTGTGTACCTTGACATAGGCAAAAAAGCCTAAGTTGAGAGTGGATACCAAAAGTGGCTCTGGTTCTGAGGATGGATATTATGCACCTCAACAAAGGCTAAAAACATAAGTTGAGGGTGGCAAGTATAAGGGTAGAACAAAAAAATAAGGGGCTCAGTTAGGAATACAGAGGGAAAAAAAAGAAAATTAATGTACTGGGTGAAAGAAAAATAAATAATGCCTTAGATGTGAGCTAAAAAGCAAAGTGAAGTGTGAAAACAAGGAAAAAAGCTGAAAAATGAAGAGAAAACCTTGAAATAGGAAAAAGGGAGAATAAGGAGAAAATAACAAGAGTTGGTAGGGCAAATGTGTAGAAAAATGTAGTTTCAATGAGGGCCTTTCGTCACTATTTCCAGAAAATATCATACCAAAGCCCTCTGATCCTATGTTACATTCCTAGAAAGTCCTAAAGTGATCCTAGTCCAGTTGGTTGAAGGTCTGAGTCATGAATATAAGGACAATCCTATGGTATTAGTCATTATGCATGAATATCTTTTGTGAGAGAGAGTATTTTGCATACTCCAAGATGAAATATGAAAACATCATTGAGTGCCAAGAATGGGACTTTTTTTGTGAGGGCACTTGCATTATATTATTAGCATTTGACTTGTTCATTGATTGTGGACTGTTGATAATACCTTGTTTATCATAGTTGTGTAGTCACATGCACCAGTTCGCATTAGTTTGTTAAATAGCTATCTAATCCTATTATGGAAAGTTGGTGTGGGCATCTGAATTTGAGATGTATGTGATGTATGCCATTGGGTTGAGGTCTATGTGTTGTTGTATTGTTTATTAGATTAAGTCTGCCACTTGAGGACAAGCAATAACTTTAAGTTGAGGGTGTTGATGTGCTGCCAAAATACAACACTTTTGATGCTTAAGACTTAGGATTTTGTGTATTCTAAATGTGATATTTGTGGGTTTTAAGTGTTTTAGTGTTTAGATTTGCAGGATTATAGGTTGGCCATAATTTGGGGAAAAATTGCATAAGTTGCTGGTTTTTACTGTTGCACGAGACAGTCTACGAGTCATAGAGCATTCTATGAGTCATAGACAGGTTCTGTGAGGATTTCCAGTGAGGGGCTAGTTCCTGAACTTGAAGTATACGAATATGCAGATAAGTCGTGGAGTAGCTTAGGAGTTGCAGAGTACCTTTCGTGCCTTGAGGATCTGAGAAGTGGACTTGCAGGAAAGTTACGAAACCCCCTTTACGGGTCATAAACCACTTTACGAGTCCTTAATGGGTGTCGTAGAAGTGAAGTTCGAAATTCCAACAACTGATTACGAGACCCCGACTACAAGCTGTAGAAGACAATACGGGTCGTAAAGTGCATTCATAGAGTTTGCTGACCTGTTTTCCTAATTTGTTTAGGACTTGATTTTAATTATTATCAATAGGTTTTTTAGGTTATTTTTCAAAAGCTCTCGTCAGTTTTCATTAGTTTTAGATTAAGTGCTCAGAGAACTCAATACTTTTAGAGAGAAAATTGTGCGAGAGTCTTTATGAACATTTGTGTAATTTGATCTTCAAGCTTGTGATTTTCATTGACCTTGGATTTGCTTAGTTTTAATTCAATTGTGTAACTATTTAATTACATCTTCTCAATTCAATAATCTCTTCATCTACACATAGTATGAGTAGCTAAATCCACAACTAGGGTTATGGGAACCATGAAGAACTAACAAAGTAAAATCGGATAATTCACAATTCTTGGAAGGTGTATATGCATGTATTATTTAACTCTTTTTGTTTTACATGTTTTCTGATGGTGATGAACATTAGAACCTGCATAGTGTTACTGACTGAACCAAGGTAGTAATGAAGAGGAAAAGAGATTAATTAACAAGATTTGATTAATGTGTTCTCGTCTAGTTAACCAAACTGAGCCAAGGGGAGGTTGTACTGGACAAATAGGTCATGGTTAGTAATGCACACTGTGGAGATGGGTCAAGTCACACAGTGAAATTCGTCTCTCACCTTTGACCAAAAAGCTTGGTGAACTTAAATTACAGTCCTGCATGCTATACACTACATAAGAATTAGGTTATCCGGTGACATTGAGTTAGGGAATCATGGGGTACACAATACCCTAGTTGCTCTCTGTTATTGATTTTCCTCTTGTGATAGTTAGTTTAGCTTATTTTCTCATTGATTATTGCAAACCCCTCCCCACTCTGGGGAATTGAGTTAGTTAACTACTTGAATTGCATATTGGTGAGTTTTCTTGAATCTATGTATTCCTTGTAGGATCGATCCTAACCTTGGTTAGGTTCTATATCTTGATAACGACCATTTTATCCTCTAAAAAGGAGGTGTAACTTGGGCGACATCAAGAAAAAGTTTGATGATGTGGTGGAAATTGATGATTCGTTCCTCAATAAGAGAGTATTAGTAGCATCTCATGACTGATGTGCTGTCAAAATACAACACCTTTGATGCTTAAAACTTGAACTTTTATGTGTTCTCAAAGTGGTGTTAGTAGATTTGATGTGTCTTTTATGTTTGTTTTTCACGATTATAGGATTTGGATTGATTTTAGGCTAAGTGTGCAATTGCTGCTATTTTTTCTGATCTATAACACACTTTACAGGCCGTGGAAGTTTCCACGAGCCGTAGAGTGGGGTTCATAAGTGAGATCCGGTGAAGGTGTGATTTTCTAAAGTTGCATCTATGAATTGTCAAGCAAGTCATGGAAAGTTGTACAAGTCATAGATGAGGTTCCAGACCCTGAGGATCAAAATGTCATGACCCAAAATAGGGCCTAGACATGACATGGCTAAGCATGAAGTGTCCCCAAACAAGCCTCTTAACTTATCATTACACATCATTGGTCACGGAAGCATTTTAAATGACATAAAAGAGTAGAAATAGGGGCAAAGGGACTAAGGGGAAAGCTTGCATAATATCATAGTCAAGAGAGAAAAGAGTCAAGGCTCATATTATAGATATATAACATGTCCAACAAGCACCTCTACTATATAGATAGGAGCGGAGGCCAAGACAAAGCAACCGGGCTCACCCTCGTAGTCAAAATAAAACATAAAGAAGAGTGTCTTAATACATAATAAGAGAAACATAGACTAGGGTCCTCAAAGAGGAATACTCACCAACTAGCTTGAGTAGCACCGAACTAGACACGTGAAGGAGGAGGATGATCAACTTGGATTGTTGTTCCTACATAGTTATATCATGTAGGAAAGAGTATGCACTAGTACGTTTGAATGTACTAAATATGTAGGATGCAATGCAACAAGAGATAGGCACCTAAATCAAAATGCGTAACAATAGGCAATAGGCATAATATAACAATATTGTATGTATGATCAATGCATAAGTAAAACATTCTTAAGTAATTCTTGCTCATATAGGATATCATATGTTTAGAAGAGACCAAACTAGATTTCCAAAGTGCAAACCCCTTGGTAGGTTAGTGATGTGGTGATAGTACCCATCATCCTAGTGTGTGAGGTACCAACCCCTCATCAAGGTTAGTGATGATCACATCCATCATCCTAGTGTTTGAGATATTAACCCCTCAACTAGGTTACCCACATCGAGTATGGTCTAATGCAACACTTGATATATAATATATCATATGCACAAGCTCTTTTCATCATCATATAATCATTCATATCATATCTCATGTTGTGGACCTTCAATTCCTCAAGAAACCACATCTGAAAATTTTATCAAACACTAGAGGATTTGTAATGCTAGTATAAAACCATGAAATATATAGATGAAATCATACAAGAAAATCTATTATAGAACCATCAATCAACACCATACAACACCCTCAAGCAACATACATCAAAACCCCTCCTCAATCTTACAATTGATCAAAGATTTATAGCTCAAAACATATCAAAACAGTCACAATTTCATATAGCTTTATCTTAGTGTGCAGTCAATTTCATAATATGTAAAACCTATTTGTAAATTAACTTTAAATCATGAAATTTGAGTGAAAGGAGACTTGGGTATCATGGGTGAAAGGAACCCATGAAAGAAACCCATATACCTTAGCTTTGGAGATGAGCTTGGTGAAGATTAGAGATGGAGACTTGAAGCTTGAAGGAGAACCTTGATGAAATAATTAAGATTGGTCTTGAGTTTTGGGACTTGAATTTAGGGTGAAATATGAGTCTAAGTATTTGAGAGGATATTGGGGAATGTTAAGGATGATATGAGTGGGAAATAAAGCTAAGTATAGGTATTTTCAAGTATGGGAACTCTTAGGGCCAAGAGTTGAAAGTCTTGGACAGAAGTGTAAAAAAAAAAAAGAGACCAAAATAACATTGCTCTGCGTTGCGAAAGCAATGCGGATTACTCACTGCATTTTTTCTGCACTTACGAGTTCTATAAAAATGGGCATATATTCTTCATCCAAACTCAGAATGAGGTGAAACCAAGTGCGTTAGAAAGCTAATTAAAGAAGCTTTAATTTGGTAGGTCATAGACCACCCAGTTCGTTGTGTGCTAAGAGATATGGCCCTTTAAATTTGGCCTCCTAAATCGCATTTTTGCGATTTTTGAATTTTGATACGATTGCTCTAAAATTTGGATTAGACCCATTTTCCACTCAATATTTCCCCCTAGACAAGAATATGAAGTCATATTTGCAAAACATATAACAGATTTTTAGAAATATGGAAATTATGATTCCGGGCACTTCCGAGGCACATTTTCGACTACTTTTTGGGGTCGTTTCACAAAAGTTGAGATTTTCTAAAAAGTCATCAGAAAAAACTCTCTAAGGGCCATAAGTCTGAATATGGTCCGTAGAAAGGTCTCATAGAAGCTATGCCCAGATTTGAAGAATGAAGTCCATGAAGCCCTGATACGGGCCGTAAAACTTAGTATGGCCTGTAAGTCTGCTCGTATTGCATGCTGAATCCAATTTTCTTATTTTATTTTGGACTCATGTTTTAAATACTATATATAGATTTTTTTAAGGTTATTTTCAGTAAAGAAGAGAAGAGAACGACCAGAAACATTGAGAAAAGTGTTTAGAAATAGTTGGAACATTATTTTGTGATTTTAATTCATACGTTGTGACTTCTTATGAAGAGTTAGGATTTCTAATTCTTAAATTCATCCTTGTAAGTGCTCAATTATGTTATTCTATATGATGATTCTTGTATCTATAATGATAATGCATAGCTAAATCGACAACTAGGGTTGTGGGAACCATGAAGAACTAACAAGGTAAAACCAAATAATTCATAATTTTTTGAAAGCGTACATGCATGTATTAACTAATTCTCTTCATTTTGATTGCTTTTTAATGGTTGTTAATGTTATAACTCACCTAGTTATTACTGACTGGAGTAAGGTAGTAAAAATGAGAAAGAAGATTAACTAACAGGATTCGATCGATTTTTTCTCGTATAATCAACTAAACTAGATCAAGGGGAGGTTGTACTGGTACAATAGGTAAGGGTAAGTAATGTCACACTACGAGGATGGATCAAATCACATAGTTAAATGTACCTCTCTCCTGGATCAAAGGTTTTGGTAAACATAACCTACCGTTATGCATGCAACACACAGAAAAGAATGTGATTATCTAGTAATACCAAGTTAGGGAATCATGAGGAACACAATACCGTAGTTACTCTTCTTACTGATTTCACACACTTGTTCTAGGTTAGGATTACTTTCTACAAATTACAAACCCCCCTCCCCCCTCTTTCGGGAGATAAGTAGGTTAATTAACTCGAATTGCTTGAATTACTCTAAGTCTACCATATTCTCTGTGGGTTTAACCATAACTATGGTTAGGTTGTATATCTTGACAATGACTGCTTTAACCTTCAAAAGGAGTGTAGCTTGGGCGACATCAATGACTTGATACCAAGGTTTGCAAATTATGCAAACTATTTGGTCAGTGATATTGTGCCACCGACTTGAATACTCACCAGTGTTGTAAGTTTATGTCTGATATGAGAAAGTTCTTCTGGGATAATTAGTTTGTGTTTCACGACTGTGCAAATGGGATTATTTGTCACTACATTCCTGAGGTGGAAATGATGAGTATTTTAAAGGCTTGTCACTCATCTTTGGTGGGCGAACATCATAGTGGAAGTAGGACAGCACACAAAATCTTGTAGTGTGGGTACTACTAGCCAACCATCCACCAAGATGCTCATGACTACACCAAGGCTTGTGATAGATGCTAGAGAGAAGCCCATGTTTCCCGCAAACATGAGCTCCCTCTAAGCCTCACTATGGTGATCTAATTGTTTGATATTTGGCGGATAGATTTCATAGGCCTATTTGTTAGCTCTCATGGGAACAAGTATATTTTGGTGGGGTGGACTATGTATCAAAATTGGTAGAGGCAGTGGCACTTCCCAATAATGAAGGAAAGAGTGTCACAGCATTATGAAAAGAAACATCTTCTTAAGGTTTTGTTCCCCTAGGGCAATCATCAGCAATGGAGGTTCCCCTTTCTGTAATAGGTTGTTCAAAGCTCGTTTTGAAAAAAATGGGATAAAGTATCGGGTGGAAATGCCCTACCATCCACAGATGAGTGGGCAAGTTGAGGTGTCCAACAAGGAGATTAAACAGATTCTATCTAAGACTATAAATGCAAACCGAACTGATTGGTCATGAAAGCTTGATGATGGATTTTGGGCATACTGGACTGCATTTAAGACTCCCATAGGTATGTCTCCTTACCAACTTCTCTTTGGTAAAGCTTGTCACTTACCGATAGAGCTTGAGCACAACGTGAGATGGGCTCTCAAAAAGCTAAATCTGGATTGGAATGATGTGGCAAACTCAAGGTTGAGCCAACTCAACAAGCTTGATGTGTTCTTTTTGAAGGCATAAGAGAGCTCAGCGCTATATAACAAAAGGATGAAGATGCAAAATAATCGTCGCATTGAGTATCGCTAGTTTGCACCAGGAGATTTGGATTTATTATCTAACTCTAGATTGAAGTTGTTCCATGGGAAACTCAAGTTCCAATGGTTGGGTCGTTCAAAGTTTCACATGTTTTCAACCATAGGGATGTTGAGTTGGATAAGAGAAATGGCATAAAATTTAAAGTAAATGGACAAAGAGAAATTATATCTTTCTAATGTTGAAGAAGTACAGAAAGTGGAAGCATGGACACTTGGTGAAGTCTAAGTACCCAAGTTGTCTAAATCGTGTTGTGACACTAAATCAGGTACTACTTGGAAGGAAACCAAGATGGAGACTGGCGCTTGGGTAACCAGGTATGTTCTTTTTGACCCTTATGTTTTGTTTTAGTTATATTTTGTTTCATTGTGGACAATGCAAATATTTTTCGAGGGGGTGTGGGTAGTTATAGGCCTCGGTGAAGTCTATGTAACCCCTATAAATACCTCAAATTTTGAGTTCGAGGGGTTTTCTTGCTTGTATTCTTTCCCTAAGGACATTTATTTTCTATTGAACTAGCATGTTTAGGATGTGTAAATAGTATTAGTAGCATATTGTACTAAAGTTTTTGGCATATATTAGTATTGTGGAAAAATGATGCCCATCAGAATTTTTGTATTAGGTAGTTTTGATAACAACCACGTGAACTCAGTAATTAATAGTGCTTGTTCTTATAAGTTGAGGTTTAATTATGATGAAAAACATGATCCGAGAGTCTGTGTTGATAGTGTAATCAGTGCCAAGTGTGTGTGAGCTTTTTCGCAAACTTCCTATACTATGTTTCAATTCAGAACATGCCTTGTTACTCTAACTGAGACTGTAGGTTAATTGGTCAGAAAAGGATCTTAGGATATTGTTCATATTAGCCCAGTTGGCGTAAATAACCAACCAAATGCTTGATGTATCCATTCATCCTAATATCTGAGCTTTACATGCACCCTTTTCTTTGTAGACACCTAAGTAACCCATCCTTTTTTAATGTGAATACTAGATTTGGCCATGGTCTTTCCTTAAATATTGTGCACCTTGACTCAACCAAAAAGCCTAAGTTAAGGGTGGTAACCAAAAGTGGACCTGGTTCATAGGTTGGATATTGTGCACCTCAACTCAGGCCAAAAGCCTAAGTTGAGGGTGGCTAGTGTAAGAGGAAAATCACACTAACTGGGGTGGAATGCATGAAAAGGGGAAAAATGTGCAATGGGTGCAAGAAAAATAAATAGATGCCTAAATAATGAGCTATAAAGAAAAAGAATGTGAAAAATAAAAGGTAATGAGCCTAGAAGTTTGAGTAAGCACCTAGAAAGATTTTAAATAGGAGAAGAGAAGAATGAGTTGAAAATAACAGTGTTGGTAGGGCAAAAGTGTAGAACAACATAGTGTCAAGGAGGGTCATTAGTTACATTGTTCCCAAAACATCATAGCAAAGCCCTTGAAGTCTATGTTACAAGCCAAGAAAGTCATATAGTGATCCTAGTCCAAGTAGTCAAAGGTCATTATCGTGAGTATAGGGACAAACATATGGCATTGAGCATAGTGTTTGAATATAGACTGTGAGTCTGAGTGATTTTTGTTAGTCCTAGGCATCAAATCTGAAAATACTATCATGAGTGAGATATGTGGCTTTTTTTTGTGAGGGCACTTGAGTTACACTGTTGATTTTAGACTAGTTCAGTGAGTGTTGTTTATCTGTGATTACCTTGCTTGTCATAGTTGCACCGCCACATACATTGATCTGTATTAGTTTGTTTGATGACTATCGGATATGCACTGATGTGGTACTTTGGGTATCTATGATTGACTTAGAGATGATATATGCTATTAGATTGAGGTTTGTGCATTGCTAGACTACTTATGTATCTTGAGTCCGTCGCTTGAGGACAAGCAATAATTTTAAGTTGAGGTTGTTGATGTGCTACTGAAATACAACATATTTTATGCTTAAAACTTGGAATTTTATATGTTCTCAAAGCGATGTAAGTAGGTTGATGTGTTTTTATATTGATTTTGCAGGATTGCAGGATTCGATATAATTTTGGGCAAAGTTCTATAGAATTGAAGTTTTTGAGGATTTACGAACAACCCTAGGGTCATGGTTCAATCACGAGCCATAAGTTATTTTTGTGAGGTAGATCCAGTTAATATCCAAGTTTTAGATGTTGTATCCACAAACTGTCAGACGAGCCATAGATTTATTCACGAATCATGGATACAATCATGCTCGGAGGATCAAGATTTTGAAGAGTTTCAAAAAAGTTAATAGACAAAACCCTCCACAGGTCATAAGTCAGAAGACAGTCCGTAAGAAGGTCTCATGAAGTTGAAGTATGATTTTGGAAATTGTAGAGTACGAAGCCCAGGTACGGGTCATGCTTCCACATATAATCTGTAACTCCGTCCGTAGAAGATACTGAATCCAATTTTCCTATTCAATCTTGGATTTGTATTTTACTTATCATAAATAGGGTTTTTTAGGTCTTTTGAGCAGAGAGATGCACAAGAGAGGTCAGAAACCCATTGAGAACTCATACTATCACGACCTAAACCTAGGGCCTGGGCGTGACACGGCGCAAGGGGAACCCGAAGGGACCACAAGCAAGACTCTTAGAACATAATTACACATCTTTGGTCGCGGAAGCAATAAATCAAGCATCAAAAGATAATAAAGTGGGACAGCTGGGGCTAAGGGAAAGAACCTTGATATCATACACATCAAGAACAATAGAGTCAAGGCTCTTGGCATAGATACATAACATTTCCGACAAACACCTCTACTACATAGATAGGAGCGGGACCCAAGACAAAGTAATCATGCTCACCCTCATAGTCAAAATAGACAATAAAGAGGAATGTCTCAATACATAGTAAGAGCAATATAGACTAAGGCCCCCGAATTGGAGGACTTACCAACTAGCTTGAGTAGTGTCGAAATAGCCACGTCGAGGACGATGATCAACTTGGGCACCGGTTCCTACATGGTGAAATCATGTAGGGATAGAGTATGCATCAGTACATTTAAATTTACTAAGTATGTAAGATGTAATGCAACAAGAATTAGGCATCATAATCAAAATGCATAACAATAGGTAATGGGCATAATAAAACAATATGGCATGTATGATCAATGCATAAATAAAACATACTTAAGTAACTCATGCTCATATAGGATATCATATGTGTAGAAGAGACTAAGCTAGATTTTCAAAGTACAAACGCCTTGGTAGGTTAGTGATGATGTCGCCCCATCACTTAGGTAGTGAAGCACAAACCCCTCACTAGGTTGGTGATAATGCCGCCCCAACACATAGGTGGAGAAGTGCAAACCCTTCCCTAAGTTGATGAGTACAAACCCCCATCTAGGTTAGTGATGATTCCGCCCCATCACTAGGTGGAGAAGTACAAACCCTTCCCTAGGTTGATGAGTACAAACCCCCATCTAGGTTATTTGGGTTCTTAGTCCCCCCGGATTGTGCATGGTGCAATGCAACACTTTATATAAAGTATATCATATACATAAGCTCATTTCATCATCATATAGTCAATCATATCATTTCTCATGCTTTGGACCTTCAACTCCTCAAGAAACTACATCCGGACACTTTATCAAACACTTAGAGGGTGTGTAATGCAAGTTAAAACCATGAAATATAGAGATAAATTCATGCAAGAAAATCCATTATAAAACCATCAATCAACACCTTACAACACCTTCAAGCAATATACATCAAAACCCCTTCAAATCTTACAATAGATCCAAGATTATAGCTCAAAACATAGCAAAACAATCACAATTTCACATAGCTTTAACATAGTGTGCAGTAAATTTCATAATAATCAAGACCCATTTGCAAATCAACTTTAAATTATGCAATTTGAGAAGAAGGAGGCTTGGGTATCACAGGTGAAAGGAACCCATGAAAAAAAACTACATACCTTAACTTGGAGATGAAATTGGTGAAAATTGGAGATGGAGACTTGAAGCTTGAAGAAGAACCTTGAAGGAGAACCTTAGCTTGGGATGAGGGTTTGGGACTTGAATTTGGGAGTGAAAATTTGACTAAGTGTTTGAGTGAGTATTGGAAAATTTTTTGGGTAATATGAGGGTGAAATTTGGCTAAGTATAGGTAAAAACAAGGTTAGGAACACTTAGGCCCAAGACCCAAAAGCCTTGGACTGAGATAGAAATCACTGGCAACAAAATACATAGGTCCTCATCGCAGACCTATCATGGGGGTCAAATTAACACATGTCTGCAACAACTGCCCGTCGTAGTGTTGTCGCAGATCGTTTCTGGAAATTGAAATTTTGAAAATTTTGAAAATTTGAAATTATTATTTGATTTCTCTAAAATCGGGGTTAGATCCATCTCCCCCTAATTTTAACCCCCTGAACAAGAATATGAAGTCAGATTTTTTATATCCAGCACGAATTTTAAGATATATGGAATTTAAAATTCTAGGCATTCTGAGCCAGATTTTCGGGCACTCTTTTGGGGTTGTTTCAATATCTCCCCCTTGGGAACATTCATCCTCGAATGTAAAAGATACGCACAAGGCAAGAGTCATACAAATAAATCATCCCCAACAAGAATGCAACATCACATTTAAAACACCATTTTCAGAATCTCAACATACGTGTAAAATCATCATAACTTGTCAACTTAAACATGAATGCATATGAATGACATAAGGGCTGAAACATAAGACTTTTAATCACATAGGGGACTTAGAATTAGTACCTTAGGCTTGAGTGGAGTGGATAAGATAAGGATACCACTTTTGCATATCCGCTTCAGCCTCCCAAGTAACACTTTTGATTTGTTGGTTCCTCCAAAGGACCTTAATGGATGTCACCTCCTTGTTCCTCAATCTTTTCACTTGCCTATCTAAGATCTGCACTAGAGTCTCCTCATAAGTCAAGTTATCCTCAACAACACCTACAACATCAAGAGCCACAATAGCATTAGGATCACCAACACATTTTCTCAACATAAAGACATGGAACACCAGATCAACCAAATTCATTTCACTAAGCAACTTCAACTCATAAGCTATCTTGTCAACCCTCTTCAAGACCGCATAAGTACCAGCATATCTTGGATTCAACTTCCCTTTTTACCAAAAAGGACCACACCGTTCATTGGAGAAACTTTCATATAAACCCAATCACCACCTTGAATTCAGGGTCTCTTCATCTCACATCAGAATGGATTTTTGATGACTTTGGGCCGTCTTCAACCTTTCCCTAATCATCCTAACCTTCTTAAGAGACTCCATAACCAGATCCTGTCCCACTAAGGACACCTCTCCAACCTCAAATAAACCAATTGGTGATCTACAACGTCTCCTATAAAGAGCCTCAAAACGAGCCATACCTGTCACACCCCAAGTCCCGTTAGGGTGGACCGGCACCCGTTGCCGATTAGGCCCGGGAGAACCAACCTGTACTATACACTCACTATACTTATCATATGGGATTTGTACCCTTAGCATGCCTTAAAATAGATAAACAGTGATAATAAGTCAAAAAGGAATGCATATGACTGGGCCGTTGGGGCCACGGTGTCTAACATACGAAACATAATTTCACTTTTACTGT
>JAOTQR010042689.1:0-50294 GCA_025774065.1 Solanum ossicruentum | reverse complement strand
AAGCACATTCAAGAATTGATGCAAATTTGACCAAACCATAACATGATTTATTTAAATAGCATTAGTACATATAAAATTTGGGGTGTTACACATATCTAGAACAATTTGTGGTAGTTTTTATAGATGATATTTTAGTGTATTCCAAGGCTAGTGAAGATCATGATAAGCATCTCCGAATTGTGTTGAAAATTTTGAAGGGCAAAGAACTTTATGCAAAACTTTCCAAGTGTGAATTTTGCCTAAATGAATTGACCTTTTTGGGGCACATCGTGTCAGCCGAAGGTGTAAAGGTAGATCCTAGTAAAATCTAAGCAATTTTTGAATGGAAACCTCCCAAACATCCAACCTAAGTAAGAAGCTTCTTAGAGTTACTGGGATACTATAGGAGGTTCATGAAAGGCTTCTCCATTATAGCCTCCCATTTGACAAAACTCTTGAAGAAAGAGGAAAAGTTGATTTGAAGTGACAAATGCTAAGAGTTCTTTAAAACTCAAATTCTTATTGACACAAGCTCCTGTACATACTCTACCAATGGAGGGTACGGAGTATCTGATATATAGTGATGCATCGCATCATAGTCTAGGGTGTGTTCTGATGTAAGAAGGGGAAAGTTATTTCTCATGCCTCTCAGAAATTAAAACCACATGAATTGAG
Organism: Solanum ossicruentum; assembly: GCA_025774065.1. NCBI lineage: Eukaryota > Viridiplantae > Streptophyta > Magnoliopsida > Solanales > Solanaceae > Solanum > Solanum ossicruentum. The sequence continues at coordinate 49,640 of JAOTQR010042689.1, read as the reverse complement.
TTATCCTACTCATCATCTAGAACTTGTTTCCATAGTATTTTCCTTAAAGATATGGAGACATTATCTGTATGGAGAAAAATGTTACATATTCACCGATCAGAATAGCCTAAAATACTTAGGTACACAAAAAGAGCTGAACCTAAGTCAACGCAGATGGCTTGAGCTCATTGAGGATTATGATTTCACAATCGATTATCATCCAGGAAAAGCTAATGTGGTCACAAATCCCTTAAGTCGCAAGTTCTTTGCAAGCCTATCCTCGAGTCACTTGCCTTTGTTTGTTGATTTAAGAGTAATGAATGCTTTATTGCACTTCATTCATTTGGCTCAATTACTTCCTAACTAAAGGTTAAACCCGTACTGCTTGAGCAAGTTAGAGAAGCACAAAAGTTAGATGAGAAACTCATGAAGCTGACCAAAAAGTTTTAAGATGGAGAAACACATGATTTTTTTGTTAATAGAGGAAGGTGTCTTATCTTATCAAAATAGGTTGTATGTCCCTAATGATGAGAGATTAAAAGGAGAAATATTGAAGGAAGCACACATTTTGTCATATGCCATGCACCCTGGAGGTACGAAAATGTACCAGACCCTTAAAAAACACTTTTCGTGGAATGGTGGAATGGACTTTGTTTCTGGACTTCCTCACAATCGAAAGAACCATTATACAATATGGGTGATAGTGGATAGATTAACGAAAAGTGCTCACTTCTTAGCAATCAGGATGGATTATTCACTTGAGAGGTTAGCACAACTATAAATTGATAAGATTGTAAGGCTGCATGGAATCCCTATCTCTATTGTCTCCGATAGACACCCAAGGTTTATATTTACATTTTGGTCTAGCTTGCGAGAAGCCTTCGGTCCCAAGTTAAATTTTAGCACCTTATTTCACCCTCAAACGGACGGGCAGTCAGAAAGAGTGATACAAATTTTTGAGGATATGCTTCAAACATGCATCGTGGAGTTTGAGGGTAGTTGGTACAAACCTTTGGCTTTAGTAGAATTTGCTTACAATAATAGGTACCAATCGAGTATTGGAGTTCCAATTTATGAAGCTTTATATGTATGCAAGTGCCGAACTCCCTTTTGTTGGAGTGAAGTTCGTGAAAGAAAACTTATTGGTCCTGAAATTATGCAGCAAACAAAAGACAACGTAAAGGTGATCAAGGATCGTCTAAAGATCGCTTTGGATAGGCAAAAAATAATATGATGATCCTAAATGGCATGATATCGAGTCTCAAGTTGGTGATAAAGTATTCTTAAAGTTATCTCCATGGAAGAAGATTATGATATTTGGCCAAAAGGGAAAACTTAACCCCTGATTTATTAGACCTTATAAGGTACTTGAAAGAGTGGGAACAGTTGCATATAAATTGGCATTACCACATGTTGGAAAAGTTCCACAGTTTCTTCCACATGTCAATTCTCAGAAGATATTGTCCTGACCCCTCTCATTTCCTATCAGTTGAATCTATTAAGGTTAATCAAGACTTGACATATGAGGAGGAACCTGTCGATATTCAAGCTCAGGAAATAATGAACTTACAAACAAGAAAATTCCCTTACTAAAGGTACTTTGGAGGAACCATTCAAGAGAAGAAGCCACCTGGGAGAGGGAAGAAGATATAAGGACCCAACATCTGCACTTATTTTGAGTCTAGCATAAGGTAAATTTGGAGATGAAATTTCTTAAGGGGTAGATAGTTGTAATTCTCTTATTATTAAATAATGTAGTAACTTTTAGGAAGATATTCCCTCAAGATAAAATCAACCCCTACTTCACAACTCTTTGACTTGAGTTTATGCCATTAGAGAAATTGGTTTTATTGAATAGTAGAAATGAATGAGGGAGGGGTTCGTTTTAGTGAAATTTATGTAGTTTTATGCAATTATACATGTTAAACAAGTCTTAATAACAATTATGTATGAATAAAATAAATAATGTAGAAAAAAGAGAAAATTAGGGCAGACACCTTATTGGACCATTTTTCTTTTAAGATGCTTTTGACATAAAATATATTTTCCCCAAAGTAAGTCAGTTTAATGACCTTATAAAGTGTTACAAGATCTCTCATAACCTTATATTTGATAAACATACATGAAATAAATTAGTTCCTTGGAGAAAAGTGGAGAAATCCCCTATCATTTGGTGAAGTGGTTGAATTCTTTTTTTAAATTGCATAGTGTGTAATAATTGTGGAATATCTCGTCATATATACCTTTGTTTTTAGTGTGTAAATATGTTTTGTAAAGCTAAGTTACATACCTACAACCTTTATATTTACATGAAAATCTGAATCTGCTTGTACGACATCCATAAAAAGTGCAAATCACAGTGAAAGTTCTAACCAATTTTCTGTCTAAGAAGCCTTCTATATACTATTGTTAGTATTTTAATCATATCTTGATGTGTGAGCAATAATTTGTGATGATTCTTAGTTCTTTACAACCCTAAGACATGTATCTACCTCTCTTATGCTTATTTTGGGAGCTAATTTTGTAGTATGGATTCCAAACAGTGGACGCAAGCTAGAACAAGTTATGTCTAGAGTTCTGATATAGATATCCCTGTGGGTGTGCTATTACTATTTCAATTATAAATACTTGTAAAAAGGGTATTTTCAAGTGATTATTTATTTTATGAAATCTATATTCATATACCTACATTTCTTATGAGACTGGAAAGCCCAGTTTGTCCATTTACCAATTCAAAATCTAGTTGTGTTGCAAGGCAATAAAACTGCCAAGGAGACTATGATTTGTAGGAATAGGACTCAGTTTTGGCATTTATCTTGATAGTTCATACCTTTTGAAAGTGCTGAATGTTAAATGATCATGTAGATGAGTATTAAGGTGCTCAAACTCTTGTAGAATCTTAAGGAAATGGATTGAAGGAATGGACGCCGTATTGATCCATGACTTGAACTCGGTAGGGTTAGTTGCGTACTAAAAGGTTCAGGTTCGTGTAAAAACTTGTTCTTGTGCCTTTCTTACCTACTGTACATTTGAATATTATCTTGGTATCTCAGCTATGTTCTTTTCATTTTATCTAGTTGTGTTGATTTATTTTGGGACTTGCAAGGAACTCGTTTAATTCATCTAGTTGTACGAATTGCCTGATCACTTGACATCCTTGTGGACTTTATCCTTCTTGTGGCTGTGACTTTGTTACCATTAGCATGCCTAATTTTTGGTTCGTCCTAAGTATGGAAGCAGTCCATTTATGCATGAACTAGAAAACCATTCTTAATGTAGTTCTTGGTTCTGTTGATAATTGGGTTTTACCCCTTCTTAATATAGGGCTTCGATCCTTCTTAATACTTAATTATGATTGGTGTGACGACATGATTTACATTCTAGGCGAAACTTGTCACTTGAATGTCTTGTAAAAATTGTTCCAAGAACTCTTGATACTTAGATCTTTAAGTATCCTACTTGATATTATTGATATATTTTTTCAATGGGTCTATTTATTGTATTCCAATTGTTCTACCCTTTGAGTTAAGAGGGGTACATTGGGAGATTTAAGGGTAAAACTTTTACACCACTAAAATTCATGCTTAACGATAGTTATTTCTATCATAGAGACTACCCGAGATGATTCTTGAGGATAACCATCAAAGATAAATTTTGGGAGCTGTGTAGAAGATCACATTTGCGTCTAGACATATATATTGTAGTAGTTTTGGGACATATACACGATTCTCCTATTGCATATGTATGTATAAATTTGAAAGGCTAGTAGAAATTAAGGAACCATGGTTTGTAACTTTAATTTTTGGCTTGTTTGGTTAAATTTGAGCCGACGAGCTTGTTTCTACATTAAAATACCATTTATGTTAAGATGATTGTATGAAATAGATACTAGTAGATTTTATGTCCTTGTACTTTAACATTGGTAATACTTTTCAGTGTGCTAGAAGAATAGGGGCAATATATAAATATCTCCAAGATAGTGGTTTAAATTACTTGTAAGGTACTTACGCCAAAATCTGCAACTAGAAATCAACTAAACGACCTTTAGAGCAAAATACAATAACTTTAAATATTTTGAATTCATTATTTAATTACGATTAATATGTCACATGTTAAATTCTTCGTATGTTAGTTAGTGTTATGTAAGCCTAGAGCGTACAAAAGTGGCATCCTCCCGTGAGAGTTGCCACATTCTTTCTACTCTCTCTAATCTGTGTAAAAACTTGTAGCTAAAAACCTAAAATATACTATATATAGTATTTACAATCAATCCCAAAATTAATTAGAAAAACTAGATGGCGCTTGATACGAATCATAGTTATGCCTCGTAACTCATGGAATGAGCCGTAATTGTGCTTTATGGTCAATGTCTCTAATTTTTGACTTCACTGATGTGGAACACCAATATGAGTAGTAGTCTACTCTACAACTCGTATTAACCTCTCGTAGTCTTCAGCTGTCTTTCTTGGTCAAACTTCAATCAACACTGGAAATCGCTACGGGACATCCCTTCACGATTCATAGAGGGTACTATGGTTTGTAGATGGGTTTGGTGAAGCTGACCTTCATGTTATCATATCTCTCACTTTAAGCACTGGAAATCCTTACGGGATGACCTGTACAACTCGTAGCCTGAGCTACGACTTGTAGAGGATCGCGTATGTCCTAAAAAACCAGCTAAGCTTGCAACTCTTCCCAAAATTATGTGAACAAATCATCACTTGAGGACAACAACAATTTTGAGTTGAGGATGGTGATATTTTGTCACAGTATAGAACTTTTGATAATTAAACCTCAGGATTTTGTGTGTTCTCAATATGAGATTTGTGGGTTTTATGTGTTTTCGTGTTTAGATTTGGCAGGATTATAGGTTGGCTATGATTTGGGAAAATATTGTAGAGGTTGCTAATTTTAATGATTTGTGAGACCCTCTACAGATCGTAGAGCATTCTACGAGTCTTTGGGGGGAGGGTTCTTATGACAAATTCTAGTGAGAGTTGATTTCTAAAGATCAACTCAATGAGACATGCATACGAGCCATAGAGCATTCTATGAGTCATGTAGATAGGTTTCATAAAGATGTCTAGTGAGGAACAATTCGATGAATATGAAGCCTATCAACATGTAATACGAGTCATAGATCAGTTCACAAGTCATGAAGTTATAAGAGAAGTACAAAATTTTAGTAGCTGACTACGAGACCCCAACTATGAATCGTAAATCAAACTATGAGTTGTAGAGAGCTTTCATAGATTTTACCGACCAATTTTTTCTAATTCATATAGGACTTAAATGTAACTACTATAAAAAGTACTTTCACGTTATTTTTCAGAGGAGAAAGTCAGTACTTAGAGTTTTTTAGGATTTGTACTTGGAGAACGCAATACTTGAGAGAGAAAAATGTGATAAAAGACTTGTGGGTAAATTTGATCTTTAATCTTGTAATTCTCATTTATCATGGATGTTCTTGGGCCAAATTCAATTGTGTAAGTGTTTAATTATGTTTCCTCAACTCATAATTTCTTCATCAACACATAGCATGAGTAGCTAAATCCACAATTAGGGTTGTGAGAACCATGAGAACTAACAAAATAAACCCGGATAATTTACAATTTTAGATTTGGTATATGCATGTATTTATCAATTCTCTTTGTTTTACATGTTTCCTAGTGGTGGAAAACATTAGCACTTGCCTAGAGATACTGACTGGACCAAGATAGTAATGAATAGGAAAAGAGATTGATTAACAGGATTCGATTGATGTGTTCTAGTCTAATCAACTTAACTGGGCCAAGGGGAGGTTTTACTGGGACTTATAGGTAATAGTTAGTATTATACACCATGGAGATGGGACAAGCTGCATAGTGAAATTTGCCTCCCACCTTTGACCAAAGGGATTGGTGAACTTAAATTACCAACTTGCATGCTATACACTAGACAAGAATTGGATTATCTGGTGATACTAAGTTGGGGAATCATGCAGAACACAATACCCTAGTTTCTCTCTAGTATTGTTTGTCTCTTGTGATAGTTAGTTTCATTTACTTCCTTATCGATTATTGCAACCCCCTTTCGCGGAAATGAGTTGGTTAACTACTTTGATTGCTCAATAGTGAAATTGTGTTGACTCTACGTATTCCCTGTGTATTCAACCCTGATCTTTGTTAGGTTTGATATATTTACAGTGGCCTTTTTATCATCTAAAAAGGAGGTGTAACTTGGGTGATATCATGCATATAGGGTAACAGTGTGTTTCTATGGAGAATATCTAGGTACATGGCTAAGTCAACCATTTTTGGTTGAAAAGAGCATGGAAGAGTCTCTACGACTTGTTTTATAGGTCGTAAAATTGTTTACAACCATACGTCATCTCATAGAGATTTTGCTTGAGAAGAAAAATTGCGTACTCCAGTCCAAAAGCCAACTTTATGATCCATCAATAAATCTACGGGTAATGAATGGGTCTTGTGGATCTTAGGTATGTTTCCCAAAATTTCTCTAAGTATTGAGGTCTCTACGACCAACTCTATGAGCCATTACTCTACCATACGTAGACTGGTCTATGAAACCCAGTCCTAAAATCTAGGGGTTGGATGTTCTACGAAACTATGGTTTACAGTTAGTAATATACTCGATGAACTGCAATTGGGGTTTCATAGAGTCAAGGGCCCATTAACTTTCAGCACTCGGTCAAGAGATAAAGAATGTGGTCAAATTATTTAGAGCTTATTTCTAACCTAAATTTAAAATATATTTGGCCATTGCCATCCCCACACAATTACAACTACTAACGACAACCGTAAAACCTTTTTTCTGGCGAATTTTTGGCGAACAAGGGTTTAGTTCCCTTTCACCTCCTTCATTTTTCTACAACTTAATCATAGGTATGTTTTTGATTACTTCAAAACCTTTAATTTGTTTGTTTTGTATGATTAAATTGGAAAATATGTTGGAAATGGTAGTTGGGACTCGAAATCTATGTTTGATGTTAATATGCATTAGTAGAATTTGGGTTGCCCATGTATGAATGTTTGTCTAAATTTGAAATCGGGTACTTTTTCCTTGTTTGAATGTTTTGAATAGTTTTTGGTGCCTATTAAATCACCCCCATGTGTGTTGAATTGATATTGTGTGAAAATTGGTGGGTAATGATATAAGTGCGTGGATTTTGTTGAAAAATTGCCATATGGGGTAAAAATAGTTGGGGGAACACGCTTGATCATTTTTGATGGGGTATATGTGTTGTATAACATGTTAGGGTCGTAGTTATGGTATGAGAACCTTATGGGTGTGTGTGGTTTTGCTTCTCTACTGGTAGAATACTTATTGAAAAAGGCATTTAGGGTCCGTTATGATAGGCTTAGAAACGCAGGTAACTGAATTTTCTTGTTTATGAGTGGCTTTTATGGCCCATTATTGTTCCACGAGTCATAATTGCCCTACATACAAGATTCCAGAAACTTGAAGATTCTGAGTATCCATCAGAAGAGGCCTTCTACAAGTCGTAGATCACTTTACGGCTCATGGATGGTTCTCGTAGATCTTTTCCTCGAATAGATTTACTCACTGGAAATCTCTATGACCCAATCTACGACTCATAAACCACTGTACGAGTCATACCTGGTCTCGTAGACTTTTCTAGTGATATAAATAGTCTGAACCTTGTTTTACGAAAGGTCTTTGCAGATTGTAGCACCAACTATGGCCCGTAAAGATGCTTTCATGGACCCTTCTGCAACTGTTGATTGAAATATTTTGTATTTCAATTTTCGATTTGTGGGGCTGACCAAGGTGCATAAATGTTCTTGTGTCAGGTACTACGGCCGAAAAAGCCAAATGTTATAAGATCCTAGCCTTATGGGAGATGCTCAGAGATGAGTCTTCAGATAATGAGCAGACCCCAACTGCGAGAAGATCAGTAGAGGAGCTGGGCGTCAGCCCAGACCTAGAGGATGATCGGCCACAGAATAGAGCTGTTGTCAGGGTTGGCGGACTTAGGCTCTCATTGTCCATAATCTCTAGTTAGATGAGGGAGGCAATGATGAGAGCGACTTACCCCAGATTACTCCATCTAGAGAGGAGTCCAGCTCTAAGGCTGGTTGCGAGGACGTAGCAGAGACAACGTCTTCCGTATTTCCTCGATCATCTCCTCCAAATGTTGTTACTAATTGGTGGTGTGTCAAGGGCAGATATATGTGGGGGGACAATATCAGAAAGAGCATGGCAAGAAAGCCCGCCCTATTTATGAGGAGCCCCAGTTATCTCTAACAGACTCAATAGTGTCCCTGGTGTCGATGATACGATGATTCGTTATAGGCCTCAGTGGCTCACACACTCTCTTGGATGATACTACCCGAACTTGGTGAGGGAGTTCTATGCTTCACATGTAGCCACGGTGCACAACATTCTTCCCAAGGGGAAAAAGCCCCTCACTCAGCCCAAACTAACCAAGACGAGACTGAGGGGTGGGCAAGTGGATCTATCAGAGACCAGTATCCGCCGGATGCTTTTTAGACCAGAGTTCCCTGCCCCATGATCCATCAAAAAGTTAGACTACAGGGTGGGGAAATTGAGGTACCCCTAATTATGAGAGATCCAGAGTGACGATCCAGCTTAATGAGATGGATGGCTAGTTATATTGCTGAGCAGGGTCCGGAACCTACCTGGGTCACCACACACTCTGAGCCTATTATTAAGGCTTCACTCAGTTTCCTTGCTATATTTTGGTGGGAGGTTGTTCATTCATATATCTGACCTACTCTTACTGATAATAAGTTGATGCCAGAGCATACAATATTGGTTGCTTGCATCTTAGCTAGTTATGACATTAATTGGCCCTCCCACATAGCCAACAAAATTCATGAGGCTGTCCTAAAGAGGTCTACCTCCATCCCATTCCCTTGCTTGATATACAAGCTCTATCTGGAGTCGAGGGTGGAGAGCTTGCACTAGCTAGACCAATTGATTGAGGCCCAGCGTACATTGGATCCCAGCCTAATCAAGGTTGAAGAGAACCCAGTGGCACTTCGATGAGAAAAACCTCCTCCTATGCCTCAGATGTTCACCCCAGCGCCACTTCTTGAGTGTTCACAAACTACAACCGCCACTGATGCCGCTAGTGAGGGGAGACCCCCATAACCTGAGAGATGAGAAGAGGGGGGCCACTAATTCTATCTCTGCACCATAGGCTATGACTTCACAGGATACTCTCGCGGGCATAGTTTACGTGTCCGCCGCATCTATTCAGGCCTTAGCAAAGAGGTTATGCCACATTGCCATAGTTGACTTAGCTTGTTGATTAGATCAGGAAATGGCTCCTCCAGGCCATTTCGAATTCAGAGGGTCATATGCAGGCACTCACGGTCACTACTGTTTAGGACTGTATCTCTGCCATGGATTCTTCCATTGATGCTTTCGAGGACAGGGTACAACAGAGCTTGAGCGAGGCCCGACTATTAGACTTGATGGCCCTACAGACAGAGATCCAGTGACTTTGGACCGAGATGACAATAGCACTAGTATTACTAGTTGCACTACCAAAAACTATGCGTCCAGTGTCAATGGTTGATCTTTTTTCTCTTAATGAGCCTATCCAGCCTTCCCACGGGAAAAGATCCCACGAGGATGATGATCCAGGCAATACCCGCTAACATGCGGGGCTTACAGAGTAGGAGATGATTGAGTTTGTCTTGATCTGGCTCCTCCAGATGGAGTTCTATTGCTGAGCCGACTTCCCCATAAGAGAAGAGTGCCCAGACACAACCAAACATTAGTGCTTAGGCGCCCAAGTATGCCTTTTGACCCGTTTATGTTTTATTTAGCTCTAATTTTGTCTATTAGGTTTAATGCACATCTTTTTTGATGGGATGTGGGTAGGTATGGGCCTCAATGAAGTCTGAGTAGCTTGGGTCCATAACTACCCCAATTTTTGATCCCGGGTTTTCTTGCCTATGTTCTTTTTCCCCCATGGATATTTACTTTCTATTGAACCTGTAAGGACCCAAACTTTGTATGACCATAATGGAGCATGGAATTTTGGTTCTAGAAAAGTTTTAGACTAAAGTGACACTACATGGGAGCCCTCACGGTCCGTGTGAGGTCACACGACCCGTGTGGGGCCTCCTTGGAGTGACCCTTGGCCTTAAGAGGAGTGTTTGGCTTATAAACGTGGAATTTTATCTAAGGCACACCACACATGGACCACTCATGGCCCGTGTGATGCTTCACTGACTGTGTGGTGGCCTTGCTCTTAAATTCCTACTGTTTGGGACCAAGGCATTTAGTATGGCTCTCTCTCATGAATCATATAAATCCTCACAACCTATAGGGCCCTTCCGTGTGGCATCCGTAGTGCAATTTTTCTAAATTTTGGATCACCATTTTGGAATTTCTTCATGAAGAATTTTCTGAATGAAGTGCGACAGAGGAGAACACGGGTCATTTGCCTTGGTACGGCTCGTGAAGTCAACCGTATGGGTGTTGGCGTCAAATTTTTCTAAGTATGTAATCTTCAAGTTCAAGCTAAGTTCACTTTCAAGCACTCAATACAAGAGTATTTATGTGATTTAAGGTCATCATGGGTCTGCTACATCAAGCCAAGTTCAAAGGAATTCCATTGGCAAAACTGTTCAGAAGAGCCGATAGAGGGTCAACTTTAAAGGGTTATATACCTTAGCTAAAATGAACTGAGTGGCCCACGAACTATCAATTGAATCTCTTTGAGTTAGATTCTAATGCATCCGATTTCACCTTATTTAGAGTTCAAATGAAGAAGTTATGCCCGTTTTCGTGAAGCCTATATATGCAGTTTTTCTAAAAATTGACTAAGTGAAGCTATGCGGGAGGGTTGCACAGTCCGTTAAACCGCATATGGACCGTGATACCTCCTCATTAACCACTGCCAAGGAATGTGTTTTTTGCTTTATTATGGTCTTTTTCTAGTTGTAGCTCTTCTTAAGGGTCTTTTATGACTTGCTATGCTATCTTAAGACCTCCAAATAACCTAAACCCTGTTCTTCTCATTCAAATTTCATCCTCTCTCAAAGACACTCTTAAGAACTCTAATGGGAATTTTAGTTTGGGAATCAAGGGAGGGCACATTCCTATTCAAATTTCTTCTTGGAATTCCTTCATTATCTAAGGTATGTGGGTTTTGATCCTTGGTTCCTTCCAACTAAGGAGATCCAAATCTTTTTAAGCAATTTTCCATGAAATTAGGCTTACTTTAAAATTGGGTTTTCATTGTTTTGATTTATTAAATTCAATTAACATATGGGCTGTACTTTATTTATGATTTTAAGTTACTTTAAGCCCTATTATGATGATTTACATTGATGTTATGAAATTATGAACATGTATGTCCCTTTTAAGCTTGATTTATACATGGGTGATTTATATTACGTTTTAAATATGGATTTACTTCAATTTCATATTATAAAGTTGATTTTAGATTGAATCTCAATTATCCATGCTATTCCCACATTGTTCATGACATATACAGTCATGAACATTGGATTTTATGGAAATTATGAAATGGGTTAAGCCCAATTATGTTTTTATAATATGATTTTATAAGATATTGGTTATAGAAAGAATGTGATCACATACATGTCTAAGATAATGGCTCAAAGAGCAATTATGGGTGTTTACACCACTATGTTTAAGGGCGCATCGATAAAGGTTTGAGTCAGAGTAGGCTATCCCCAAGGGTCCATATTCATCTCTCAATAAGGTAATCCAAAGGAGCTATCCCTATGCATGAAAGTATTATATAAAGAATGTTTTGGCTTTTTAGCCTATTATGCATGATTATAAACAATGTGATTTGGCCTTTAAGCCTAGGAATGCATGTAATTGATTTGAAAGCTTATGCCTCTTTTACAAGCATGTATATATATGTATTCTAGTGAGATGATGATCTAGCATCAATGGATTGGATGTCGGGGTGGACTCTCCCCAAGGGTCCATAATCCTTTCCTCAAATAGTGTGGCTAGCATTGGTATATATTTATGCCCCAAGGTGGAAAAGAATATTAAGGACACACCTTTGGCAAGTAGGTCACTTCGTATCCATTGTGGAGGAGATATCGGGGTTCCAAGACATAGCTTACTTGGTCTCATATTAGTTACGGTCCCATCCTCAATATATATGAAGTATTTTCACATTCATACATCATGTATCTCATGGCATATTGATATATATTATTCCTTTGTTATGTGATTCTTTCCATATATGTACCCTAGTCATCTAACTTCGGATTGCAGGTTTGATAAGTCATATGCATTCCTCTTACTTAGTACATTCAAGCGCACTAATGCATACTTTTGCCTACATGATCTAAATATATAGGGACCAAAGACAACCTTCATCCACTATATAATTGCTAGATTGGATCTCGAGATAATTATCGTGGTAAGTCCTATCTTTCAAGGATGAACCACCATTCATCTACCTATGATGTCTTGTCTATGTTATTTACATTGAGGGTGAGCCTGAGACATGTCTTGCTCCCTGTCATATCCTATGATTAGAGGCATTGTAGGATATCTTGTAGACTCTTGTTGGATAGATATGCCATGTACTGTATTTGGATCTTATGAAAATGGTTATCTATTGGATATGGCTATCATGGATTGGTTATGAGAATTATGACATGTATGTATGTTTAAAGTGGAAATGTGGAAGATACTAAGTCCCTATCACCCCCATTAAGTGAGTCATACTTACCCGCCCCTTAGTTCTTATGTACTTTGTGCTATGTGAATCCATACTAATCCTTATCCCTATGACACCCCTATAGTTTGAGTCCTACTTTCCCGTCCCTTCAAACCACATATTTATTATTTATATGTTTTTCCAAATCGATGATGCGTGAATAGATGCTACGAGGCTTGTTTGGGGACTCTCGGGTTCCCATTCGCCATGCCACTATTAGGCCCTAGGTCTAGGTTGTGATAAAACCATCATGTTTAGGATGTTTAAATAGTACTTTAGCATATAGTACTAATACTTATGGAATATAGCATGTTCTTTTGATTTAGCTTGAAAAATTATACCCACAAAAAATTTGATTAGTAGTTAGATAGCAACAGTGCATGTTTAGGTGTGTGGCGATGTTTTTTTGGAAAAGTGAGGATAAATTAAGATAAAAAGCATGATCTAAGAGTCTTTTCTTAATAATGTATGCAGTGCCATGTGAATGTGAGTTTAAATTTCTAGATTCATGTGCTTTGCGCTAATTCAGAACTTGCCCTGTTACTTTAAGTTAGACTGTTGACTAATTGGATTAGGAAAGGATCTTAGGCCATTATTCATAATAGTCCACTTAGCCTAAATAACCAACCAAAATTGCAATATATCCCTTGTTCCTAATGTTTGAGCCTAACATGTACCTATTCTTTGAAAACACATGATTAACCTAGCCTTGTTAGTTGTAAAATCCTGAAATTGGCACTGGTCCTTCCTTGAACATTGTGCATCTTGACTATTGTAAAAAGCCTAAGTTGAGGATTGATACCGAAAGTGGCCTTAGTTCAGAGGATGGATATTATGCACCTCAACATAGGATAAAAGCCTAAGTTGATGGTGGCTAGTGTAAGGGTGAAACACAAAAATAAGGAGGGGGGGTTTGTTGATACAGAGAAAAAGGAAAAAAAACCATGTACAGGGTGCAAGAAAGATAGGTGATGCCTTAGTTGTGAGCTAAAAAGAAAATGCATTGTAAAAGCAAGGGAAAAAGATGAAAAATAGAAAGAGCACCTAGAAAAACTTGAAATAGGGGAAAGGGAGAATGAGGTGAAAATAACAGTGTTGGTAGGGTAAAAGTGTAGAATAAATGTAGTGTCAAGGAGGGCCTTTAGTCACTATGTTCCTAAAATACCATACCAAAGCCTCTTGAGCCTACGTTACAAGCCTAGAAAGTCCTACAACTATCTTAGTCTATTTAGTTGAAGGTCTTATCATAAGTATAGGGGAAATCCAATGGTATTAGGCATGATACGTGAATATATTTTGGGATACTGAAAGATTTTGCATAGTCTGAAGGTCATACATGAGAACATCATTGAGTATTCGATATGAGACTCCTTTCTGTGAGGGCACTTGCATTATTGGCATTAGACTATTTCAGTGATTGCGGATTATTGATAGTACCTCACTTTTCATAGTTTTATTGTCACATTCACTGGTCTTTATTAATTTTCCAGGCGGCTATCTGATCTTCTTTTGAAAAATTGGTATGGGTTTTTGAGTCTGAGATTTTTGTGATGTATGTCATTAGGTTGAGGTCATGTTTTTGTATTATCTATATAGATTGAGTCCATCGCTTGAGGATAAGAAAAAAATTTTAAGTTGAGGGTGTTGATGTGTTGTCAAAGTACAACACTTTTGATGCTTAAAGCTTGGAATTTTGTGTGTTCTCAATGCGATGTAGTTGGTTTTATGTCTTTTTGTGTTATATTTGTAGGATTAAAGGTTTGTCCTTGATTTTTGGAAGAAGTGTAGAAGTTGCTAAATTTTGCTGCTATACAAGACCCTTTATGGGATGTAGATCATCCTAGGGTCGTAAAGTGTTTTTGTGAACAATTTCAGTAAGGGGCTATTCTCTGAAGTTGATTTTACGAACATGCAAATGCATCGTGGAATGATTTATGAGTCTTAGAAGATAATTCATGCCCTGAGGATCAGAGATTGAGACTTGTTGAATATTTATCAGACGAAACACCTTTTTGGGTCTTAAACTACTTTATGAGTCATAGAGGGGCATCCTAGACTTGAAATCTAAATTTCCAACAGCTTTATACGAGACCCTCATTACGGGCGATGGAATGCAATATGACCCGTAAACCCCTTTGATATGTCGTGCCGACCAGATATCCTGTTTCACTTTGAACTTGTATTTTACTTATTACAAATAGGTTTTTTGGGTTATTTTTCATAAGTTTTTGCCTAGTACTCAGAGAACTCAGTAATTAGAGAGAGAAACTTATGAGATTACTTTGAAGAGTCTTTGAGAATACTTGTAGTTGAATTTCATCTAAAGCTTGTGATTCTTATTGAAGTTGGATTTGCTTGTTCTTAATTCTACTATTTAAGTATTTATTTATGTTTTCTCAATCCATAATTCTTGCATCTACACAAAGCATGAGTAGCTAAATCCACAACTAAGGTTCTGGGAACTATGAAGAACTAACAAAGTAAAATCGAAGAACTCATAATTCTTGTAAAGTGTGCATTTATGTATTAATTAACTCACTTTTGTTCGTATGTTTTCTGATGGTGGCTAACATTAGAACCCGCCTAGTGTTACTGTCTGGACGAAGGAATTAATGAATAGGAAAAGAGATTAATTATTAGGATTCAATTGATGTGTTCTCATCTAATCAACTAAATAGTGCAAAGGGGAGGTTGTACTGGTTCTAATAAGTAAGGGTTAGTAATGCATACTATGGAGATGGTCTGAGTCACATAATGAAATTCACCTCTCACTTTTGACCAAAGGGCTTGATGAACTTGACTTACCATTTTACATGCTACACATTAGAAAAGGATGAGGTTATATGGTGATACTGAGTTAGGGAATCATGGGAACATAATACCCTAGCATCTCTCCATATTGATTTCACTCTTGTATTAGTTAGTTTAGTTTTATTTTCTATTAATTATTGCAACTACCCCCCCGGGGAAGTAAGTTGGTTAACCACTCAAATTGTGATCATTGAATTCTCTTGAGTCTTCGTATACCCTGTGGTTTTGACCCTAATGTTTGTTAGGTTCTTTTCCTTGATAGTGATCGATTTATCTCCTAAAAGTAGGTGTAACTTCAGCGACATCGCATAACACAAGGTAAAACCTTTAATCTTACATTCGCATATAATCTTAATTTAAAACATGGTGGGTTCATGCCCAAAAACTTAAAAACAAGAATTTGGAAAGTAATATGCATAAATGAGATAGATTATGATAATTTAAAAAGTATTCAAAACAACCCGCCATGAAATTAAAATAACCCTAGTTAGGGAAACCATTATATTCAACCTAATAATCATCACAAATCATGACATGGTGTTAGTATACCTCAAATAAATAGAAATGCATCATAAAATTCATAATTTAAAGCATTTTCATGAAATTTTATAATATTCATAACTTGAAAACCAAGTTAAATAAGGAGGAAACTTGAGCTTTGTGGTGGGAAGGTCCCCAAAAATCAAACCCACATATTTTGTTGTGATTTGTTGAAGCAAATATGAAAAAGAAGCAAGAAATTTTAAAACCCTAGTTTCTTTTCTTCACTTGGCACATAGAGATATATTAGAGGATTATATATTTAGGTTATTTTTAGAATAGGGGAAGAAATGAGTTTTAGGAGTAATAGGCTTGATACGTGCTAATTTGGGGCTTAAATGATGCATCATAGGTGTAGCATACTAGGAAAGTTAAAAAATGCCACTTATAAAATCTGCTGAACCCAAACCATGAACCCTTGATCACGAGTTTTAGTGTAGATCATGGGTTGTAAAATTATGTCTCATCATGTCGAAATTTGGAACCATTTGAAAAGTTTGTAAAACTCAATATATGATCAAATTGACAATTCATAAATGAATCTATAGCTCATCCTTCTGTTCGTACCTTGAACTTTAGAAACCTATATTCCAATAACTAAGACTATCATTCTTAGACCACTAAATACGACCCTTATAACCTTTACGACCCGTAAAGTCCATTAGTATATTGGTGGTCCTCTAACTTAGCGTACTAGAATTTTCACCCTTGAACCTCAAGCACAAAGTATGCTTCGTAGTTCCATTTATGGATCATAAACACTCTTCATAAACCACACTTACAGTTGGAAATATTATCACATGCATCCTTAACACATGTGTAAGGACCCAGACCTTGTAAAGCCATAGCGATGTGTGGAAATTTGGTTCTGTGAAGTTTTTGACCAAGGTGTCACCACAAGACCACCCTCCACGAGCTGTGGAGTAGTCCACGAGCCATAGGAAGGAGCCTCGAGGTGGCCCTTGGCCTTGTATGTAGTGTGCTTGGGCTTGTGGTGGAGTTCAAGTCTAAGTGACCCTTTACTAAGCCCTTCACGACACGTGGGGCTCACCACTGGCCAGGAAGCTGCTTATGGTAGGAGCCTTGGGCTTGAAAACCACTTTTTGGCTAGTTACCTCACGCACGAATTCCTTCGTGGGTCATGTAGCACCATACGGATTGTATGGGGTTCCGTGAGGGTGTTGGTCAAAGATTTCTCTATGCATGGAATCACCATCTCGGAACTTGGCCAGTGAAAATTTTTCTATGTACTATCTCACGAGAAGCCATAAAGCCTGTGTGACTTCACACAAGTCGACCCCTGGAAACGCTTTGAAGCTTGTTTCATCATTAAATTTCTAGTAATTTAGGCTACATCCAATGGCCGTTTTTGACTTTCTAACCTATTCTAAACCCCTAAAAAGAACTATACTTCTCTATTCTTATTCAAATTCATTCAACACACTTAGAATATTCAAATTCTCTTATCTAAAGAAATCCTCTCAAGTGTGCCATTGGAGGATTAGCTTGGATATGAAGAAAGGGTATTCTTCTTCAATAATTATCTTAGAGCTCAAGGAGTGGTCTTCTTCTTCAATCAGTTTCTTCTTGATTCTTCTTAATTATCTAAGGTATGTGTGATTGATTCATAGTTCCTTTCAACCATGAAGACCCCAAACTCTTTTCACTTCTAATTTATGAATTCGAAGCTTACTTTGAATATGGGTCTTTTAAATTAATTATTGATTTGATTAAATTAAGATATGTGCTATGTTTAATTGATGTTTTAAAAGTGATTTAAGCCCTAATATGTTGAATTGCATTCATATTATGAAGGTTTGAAAATGGTTGTCCCCTTTTAAATGTAGATTTAGGCATAGATAATCTCAAGTATGATTTAAATGTGAATTTATTCATAGATTTACTTGAATTTCATATTGTATTTTTGATTTAAGTATGATTCTCTATTGTCTATGTTATTCTTTCATCATACATGGAATACATATACATGAACATTGTTTTTCATGAAGTTATGATATGGGTTAAATCTCCATTACGATGATAATAATGTTTTCTAAGCTAAGTACGGCTATGACAAGAATATGATCACATAATATCTATCATATGTCTCTTTGAGCAATGATAGTTGTTTTACACCATATGTATTTGTACGAAGGAGCTATTCTTATGTATGAAAGTATGACATCAAGTATGATTTGACTTTTTAGCCCAAGTATGTATGATTATGAAGTATGTTTAACTTTTAACCCTAAGTATGCATTGTTATGATTTGACAAGACTTATGCCTCTTTTACAAGCACATATATGTATATGTATTCCAATGGGAAGATGACTTAGTATCTAATGAGTTTGTAGGAAGGGAGGGCTATCCCCTAAGGTCTGTAATCCTTTCTCACAACTATGTGCGAAATATAGGTTCGTATTTATGCCCTTTTTTTAGGGATGGCTATTTATGGATCTAGGTTTAGTAAGTAGGTCACCTCTTCATCCATTGTGGGGAAGGCGACAGAGTTCCATGTTTAGCTCACTTGGACTGATGTCGGTTGTTGTCCCATCCCTATTATGTATAAACTATTTTGACATTCATGCATCATGTATTTCAAGGAATATTGGTATATTATTCTTTCTTATACTTATTTCTATATGCGCCCTTGTCATCTAATATTGAATTCAGGTTTAATGAGAGCATATGCATTGCATGCCTGCATACTTAATACATTCGAACATGCTAATGTATACTCTTCACCTACATGATCTAACCATGTAGGAACCGGAGACTATCTTTATACACTTCTTGATGGTTAGCTTGCATTTCTGAGAGTTGCTTGTGGTGAGTCCTATCATCAAAGGACAAACCTCCTCCTATCTACCTATTTGCTGTTCACTTATGTTTTTATTTTGAGGGTGAGCCCAGAACATGTCTTAGCCCCCATCCTATACAATGACTTAGGGGCATTCTTTTACAACATGTAAATTCTACATATAGATTCGTGTTATGTTATTCTATTTATTCATGGAGTTATGACTATGTTTTTCTCTTGACGTTAATGATGTAATGATATGCTTATTATGAGATAAGAAATGTAGAAAGTCTTGAGCCGTTTTCATACTTCACTCGCCCCTTATTTACTTTGTGCTATGTGCTATGTGATTCCCTGAAAATCCCTATCCCTGTAACATCCCAATAGTGTGAGTTATATTTTTACATCCCATAGAACTATGTGTTTAATGTATTATTTTACATTTCCAAGTTGATGATGTGTCTGTAGATTCTATGAGGCTTGTTTGAGGAATTTTGGGTTCCATTCACCATGTCCCTCCTGTGCCATTGGCTTGGTTTGTGACAACGTGAGCCTGGTCTATTAATTATGAAGTGAACCATGGGCGATAGATTTGGCTCGCACAATTCCTCTGAAATTTTTAGATTTCTTTACCCCCTAATATTTTCATACTTTTCAATATGTGGGCCTTAAAATATCTATGCTTGGGAACATTCATCTTGAATGTGCTAAGAACAAGCTTAAAGAGTAAAGAAGCAGTCAACAATCCCGAATCTATGTAAAAATGCAACTTAAATACTTTTTCATAGGAATTTCAAACACAGGCTTCAAATACCATTTGTTTGCTACCTCATCAAGATATAATTATGTATGGATGACATGAAAACTAAATTGTAAGGAAATTAAGGTGTTTGGAAAGAACACTTAATACAATAGGCATAGTATCATGGAGGTAGGAATATCACTTCTTCATCTCCACTTCCACTTCCCATGTGGTGCTTTCAACTAATTGATTCCTTCACAGGACTTTAATGAACATAACATCTATGTTTCTTAACCTCTTGACTTGCCTATCAAAGATCCGCATTGGGAATTCTTCATAAGTCAAGTTCTCTTCAACATTCACCACTTCTTAGGGTACAATGGAGCTTAGATTAGCAACACACTTCTTCAACATAGAAATATGGAAGACCTAAAGAACCATATTCATTTTTATAGGCAATTCCAACCCATAAGCAGCTTTACCAATTTGTCTCGAAATCTAGTAGGGTCCTACATACCTAGGTCTTAATTTTCCATTTTTGCCAAAATTAACCACACCATCTATGGGTGAGACCCACCAATACACCCAATCATTAACTGTAAATTCAATATCTCTCCTCCTAATGTTGGCATAAGACTTCTGTAAACTTTATGCCACTTTCAATATTTCCTTTATCAACTTCACCTTCTCTAGAACCTCTATAAAAAAATTCAGACCAATCAAAGCCATCTCTCCCACTTCAAACAACCCAATCAAGGATTTGTATCACCTTTTATATATGGCCTCAAATAGTTTGATCCTGATGCTAGAGTGGTAACTATTATTGTAAGCAAACTCAATGAGTAGGAGATACTCATCCCAACTATCCTTGAGCTCCAACACATATGCTCTAAGCATATCCTCCTAGGTTTGAATGGTCCTTTCGTCTTGACCATCCATTTGTGGGTGTGTAGTACTAAGCTTGATTTTAGTACCAAGGCGTTTTTGTAAGGATCTTCAAAAGTGATAGGAAAATTGGGCACCACGGTCTGAGATGATGGATAATGAAATACCATTCAACTTAAACTAACTGCGGATGTATAATTTTGCATTGTTTTCTGCACCAGAGTGGTCTTAACCGACAAGAAATGAGCCGACTTGGTCATTTTACCAATAATGACCCAAATGGAATCATAGTTCCTCTTAGTCTTTGGCAATCCAATCACGAAGTCTGTATTGATCTCTTTCTACTTCCAAGTAGGGATTTCAATGTATTGGGATAGGAAACCCAACCTTTGGTACTCAACCTTAACTTGTTTAAAATTGTGATATTCGGCCACGAACCTTGCAATATCGCTCTTCATACTACTCCACTAATACAACTCTCTCAAATCTCTATACATTTATGTAGAAATGGGATGAGTAGAGTAGAATGAATTATGAGCCACTTTCAAGATCAAATCCCTCAATCCATCAATATTCGGCACACATAACCTTTCATGATATCGAAGGACACTATCTCCCCCTTTTGAGGAAACATCTAGTTTGCCTTCTTTCACCACGACCTTTAATTCTACAAAAGTAGGATCAAGGTCTTTCTTGAATCTGGCCTCATAATTCAATGAAGACTTGGAATGTCACTGAAACGGCCCCAAAAAAGTGGTCAAAAATGTGCCTCGGAAGTACCCAGAATCATAATTTTCATATATCTCAAAATCCATATATCATATCAAAAATCCAACTTCATATTCTTAATTAGGGGGAAAAATTGAGCAGAAAATGGGTCTAACCCCGATTTTAGAGCAACCATAGTGTAATGTGATTTTTCCAAGTTTGTGCAAATTGGTGGCAATCTACGACCGTAATGTGCAGCCATCATGGACCAGTGTAAGAATGCCCTCTGCAATGGGTTCACATCATAGACCAGATGCAGACTTGTACATTTTATTGCCAGTGATTTTTATCTCGGTCCACGGCTTTTGGGTCTTGGGCCTAAGTCTTCCCATGTGTAAAAATACTAATACTTAGCTATATTTCACCTTCATATCATACAAGACATTCCTCAATACTCTCTCAAACACTTCAACAAATATTTTACTCAAAATCGTAGGTTCCAAACTCATTCAAATATTAAGGATTTCACTCAAACATCAAGTTTCCATTTCTAATCTTCATCAAGAATTCTCCAAAGTCAAGGTACTTGGGTTTCAATCATTACGTCCTTCCACCCATGGTGCCTAAGCTTCCTTTTTACAAAAGATTCATGTGTTTAAGTTGATTTTACTTATGGGTATTCTATTATGAATTTGACTATGAAATGTTTTGGGGTTTTGTAAAAGTGTGACTGTTTTAACATATTTTGAGCTATGAATCTTTTGATTTATCTTGAGATTTGATGGAGGAATTTGACATCTATTGTATGATGGTGTTACCAAATATTTGTGGGATGATTTACTTCAAGATATCTAGCATGATTTCACTCTTTAATTGCATGATTTTACACTAGCATTACACACCTACCATGTGTTTGATAAAATGTCTGGTTTAGGGTTTTTGAGCCATTGGTATTCTATTGCATGACTTATGACTTGTATGAATTTATGATTATGAAAGCATGATATAAATGTGTTGATTTCATGGAAAGCATTTATAGTGTTAGAAGTTTATCAATTGCCTCGCTCAGGAGGTAGTAGGCCCATGCAACCATGTTGAAGGGTTTGTACCGTAATTGCCTTGCTTGGGAGGTAGTAGGACCGTGCAACCACGTAGGGGGGTTTGTACCCCAATTTCTTCACTCGGGAGGTAGTAGGCCCGTGCAACCATGTTGAGGAGTTTGTACATCAATTGCCCTACCAAGGGGGTGGTAGGCCTCGGTTACTAATGATGGTTTCTTCCCATACATGTAAATGGTTCTATGTAAGCATGTATACTACAAGCATTGATTATGCATGCCATATTTCTATATTCCCACTTATTGCCTAAATATGCATTTTGATTATGTTGCCTATCTCTTGTGCATTGCACCCTATACTTAGTACATTCAAATGTACTAACGTATACTCTATGCCTACATGATGTTATCATGTAGGAATTGGAACCCTAATTGATCATCCTCCTCTTCCACATGGCCAGTGTGATATCTCTCAAACAAAGTTCGTGAGTCCTCAACTTCGAGTACATACTTCTCTTGATTTATGCTATGTATAAACTCTCTTATCCTTATGACATGTTTTGATTATGAGGGTGAGCCTTGTTGCTTGTCTTGGTTACAACTAAGTTCTATGTTTAGAGGTGTTGGACAAGTTATGTAATGATGCTATAAGCCTTGACTCTCTCTTGAGTATATGATATTCTATGATATGAAAGATGTCCCACAACCCCTTTTATCCCTATTTACTATCTCTTATTGTCTTTTTATTGCTTCTGCAACAAAGGATGTGTAGTGATATGTTAAGAGGCTTGCTTGGAATCCCTTTGAATTCCCTATGCGTCGTGCCACGTCTAGATACTAGACTTGGGTCGTGAAAAAATTGGTATCAGAGCACTAGGTTGTTAATAATCTTCGGCATCCAACACACCACGTTGATTAGAGTCTTATTCAAGGTTATGTTTTGCACCACAACTAGGAGTAAGAGGCTATGAGACATTTTAGGAAAAGTTTCCCTGCTTCTTACTCTATTTCGTGCTACAAAAGTTAATGTAAGATTCCCCCCTCCTCTGATGATTGTTCTTTGCTACTCTAGATCATGCCTAACATAAGAGCAAGAAGAGCCTGCACACCCGAAGAACAACTGACTCATGGTGAGCTCCGAGATGCTCTCACTTTGCTAGCTCAAGTTGTGGTTAATCAAGCCAACCAAGGGGCCCAAGCCCCTCATGCTCCTAATTTGGCATCTCGAGTGAGGGACTTTATGAGGATGAAGCCACAAGAGTTCAATGGGTCTAAGGAGGATGAGGATCCTTAAGAATTTATTGAGGAGGTTTACTAAGTGTTGGCTATCATGGGTGTGAGGTCAGAGGAGAAGGCAGAGTTGGTGGCTTACCAACTTAAGGGGGTGGCCTAAAAATGGTACACTCAATGGAAAGAGTAGAAGAGGAACAACAATGTGGTTCTATGGGAGGTGTTTAAGGCAGCTTTCCTCAACCAGTTCTTTCCTTTTGAGCTTAGAGAGGCCAAAATGGCAGAGTTCATGAATTTGAAGCAAGGGTCTATGAGTGTGAGGGCATATACCCTTAATTTCAACCAACTCTCAGAATATGATCCACACTTGGTTACTGACTTGAGGTCAAGAATGACTAAGCTCGTGATGAGTGTATACGATTTGGTGAGTTGTCCCGCCTTATGACTTAAGTCGAACAATTGGAGGGGGAGAAATTAAGGAAGAGAAGGGGTCGTAAGGCCTAGAGGGTCCGTTTTGATGGTAAGTTCCAAAGTCTCAAGGGTGGCTGATTTCAACAAGACCAAGGATCTTCTCATGCTCATAATAAGAGATTTTCCAATGACTACCTAAAGGTCCCAAGGTGATAGTGGTGTGGAGCCTAATGCTATGTGTCCAAAATGTGGTAATGGTCATGGTGGCCCATGCGTGAGGGCTACTAATGCTTGCTAGAATTGTGGAGAAATATGCCATAGGATGATGGATTATCCTCGTAGTTGGAACAAGGGTAAGGATGTTCATCCATAAGGTCAGGGTGCAAATACGGTTCCTTTGCAAAGAGGAGGCTAACAAGGTGGTGCCCTAAGGCACAATGAATTCTATGCACTCTATGGGAGGCAAGGGATTGATGAGGTGCCCGTTGTCATCATCGATATGTTAAAAGTCTTTGATTTTGATGTGTATTCATTGATAGACCCAGGTGCCACTCCTTTTATTACTCCTCTTATTGCCAAAAAGTTTCATGTTGAGCCCGAATTATTGTGTGAGTCTTATGAGGTGTCTAGTCCTATTAGTGCATCTATTGTTGCTAGAAAGGTCTATAGAAATTGTCCCATTTGCATCTTGCCTAAAATATTGCCTTGTGATCTTGTTGAGTTGGATATGGTTGATTTTTGATGTCATTCTTGGGATAGATTGGTTGCATGCATATTATTCCTCTATTGATTGTAGAACCCGTAGGTCAAATTCCAATTCCCAAATGAGCCGTCCTTGAGTATGAGAGTCATGATGTGGTGGTCAGGGTAGGTTTATCTCTTACGTTAAAGACAAAAGTTGATCTCTAAGGGGTGTCTCTATCATCTTATGAGAGTTAGGGATGTTGAGTCCAAAGTCCTTCCTATAGAGTCAGTTCCGATGGCAAATGAGTTCTTTGATGTCTTTCCAAAAGACCTTCCCGGTGTTCCTCCAGAATGGGAAATAGTATTTGGTATAGATCTCCTTACTAATACTCAACCCATTTCTATTCCTACTTAATGTGCGGCCTCGACAGAGTTATAGGAGTTAAAGGAGCAATTGAGAGACTTGTTGGAAAAAGATTTTATTAGGCCTAGCCAATCACCTTGGGGTGCACCGATTACTTTGTGAAAAAGATGGATGGGTCCCTTAAAATGTGTTTGACTACTGGCAACTTAATAGGATTACCATCAAGAATAAGTACCCTCCCAAGAATTGATGATTTGTTTGACCAACATCAAGGGGCTAGTCTCTTCTCTAAGATTGATCTTCGGTTCGAGCATCATCAAGTGAAGTTGAGGGAGTGTGACATTTCCAAGACGACCTTCTGGACTAGATATGGGCATTATGAATTTGTGGTTATGTCCTTTGGGTACACCAACGCACCAGCTATCTTCATAGATCTTATGAATAGGGTCTTTAATCCATACCTTGATTTGCTTATGGTGGTTTTCTTTGATGATATTTTGATCTATTCTCATAATGATGAGGAGCATGTGGCCCATTTGGGGGTAGTGCTATAAAGATTGAGGGAAGAGAAGTTGTATGCAAAATATGAGAAATGTGAATTTTGGTTGAAGAAGGTTGCCTTCTAAGGTTATGTCGTGTTGGGGGATGGTATTAAGGTCGACCCTAAAAGGACGGATGTGATCAGAAATTGGCCTAGACGATTGACCCTACAGATATTAGAAGCTTCTTGGGCTTAGCGGGTTATCAGATGTTTGTGAATGAGCTTTCTTCTAGTGCCTCTCCCTTGACTAAGTTGATTCAAAAGAAGGCTAAGTTTGTGTGGACTGATGAGTGTAAAATGAGTTTCCAAACCTTGAATGATAAGCTTGTTGCGTATTGTGATGCCTCTCGGATTGGTTTGGGTTGTGTTTTGATTCAAAATGGTAAGGTAATAGCCTATGCTTCTAGGCAAATCAAAGTGCATGAAAAGAATTATCCTACTCATGATCTTGAATTGGCCGCCGTGGTTTTTACTTTGAAAATATGGCATCATTATTTGTATAGGGTGCATGTTGATGTGTTCACCAATCATAAGAGTCTCCTATATGTATTCACCCAGAATCATCTCAATATAAGGCAATGAAGGTGGTTAGAGCTTCTTAAGGTTTACGATATGAGTGTGCATTATCATCCCGATAAGGCTAATGTTGTGGCAGATGCTTTGAGTAGGAATTTTATAGGTAGCTAGCTAATGTTAATGATAGGGGCAATGAGGTCGCTATGGAGATCCATCGATTATCTAGATTGGGGTTAGGTTGGAAGTGGTTGATAATAGTGACATTGTGGGTGTTGATGGTTCAAAATCATCCTTGGTTGATGAGGTAAAAAGAAAGTAAGATCTTGATCCCTCCTTATTAGAATTGAAGGCTTTAGTGAAAGAGGGCAAGGTAGAGGTTTTCTCCCGGGGGGGATATGGTACCCTTAGGCACCAAGGTAGGTTGTGTGTGCCTTGTGTTGGGGATTTGAGAAAGAAGATTCTTGATAAGGCTCATAATTCTTCCTATTCTATTCATCCCGGTTCTACAAAGATTTATAGAGATTTGAAAGATGTTTGTTTGGTAGGGAGGCATGAAAATAGACATTTCCACATTTGTATCCAGTTGTCATAGTTGCTAACAAGTCAAAGACGAACATCAAAGGCAGGTGGCCTGACCTAAGACAAGAGATTACTACTTGGAAGTGGGAAGAAATTAACATGGATTTTGTGGTTGGGTTGCTAAGACTAGAAGGGGTTTTGATTCTATTTGGGTAGTGGTTGATAGAATCACAAAGTCAGCTCATTTTCTACTGGTTAAGACTACTTATGGGGCCGAAAACGATGCTAAATTGTACATTTATTAGTTGGTGAGATTGCATGGAATGCCATTGTCTATCATATCAGATCGTGGTGCTTAATTAACTTCACACTTTTGGAGGTCCTTCCAATGAGGTTTTGGAACCAAGTTAAAGCTTATTACGACCTTACACACTCAAACGGATGGCCAAGACAAAAGAACTATCCAAAATCTTGAGGATATGCTTATGGCTTGTATTTTCTAGTTTAAGGGTAGTTAGGATGATTATCTTCCATTGATTGAGCTTTCTTACAACAAGAGCTATCATTCTAGCATTGGTATGGCTCCGTTTGAGGCCCTCTATAGTTGACGTTGTAGCTCACCAATAGGTGGTTCGAAGTGGGTGAAATGAATTTGTTGGGTTTGGATCTAGTTATGGAGTTTATAGAGAAGGTAAGGTTGATTAGAGAAAGGTTGAAAACAACCCAAAGTCGTCACAATTCTTATGTCGATGTTTAAGTGTATTATTAAATTCTTTTTGAGCCAGATTTCTTCATGATTGCTCTTCTCATATACATTTCTTTTACATTCGAGGACGAATGTTCTCAAGAGGAAGAAATTGAAATGACTACAAAAAGTTCCCAAAAATGTGTCTCGAAAGTGTCCAAAATCATAATTTTCATATATCTCAAATCCATACGTGATATTGTAAATCCAACATTATATTCTTGATCAAAGGGCAAAATTTAGTGGAAAATAGGTCTAACCCTGATTTTAAGCATCCATACCGAAATTTGATTTTCCCAACTTTGAACAAAATAATGAC
Source organism: Solanum ossicruentum (assembly GCA_025774065.1). Lineage (NCBI taxonomy): Eukaryota > Viridiplantae > Streptophyta > Magnoliopsida > Solanales > Solanaceae > Solanum > Solanum ossicruentum. The sequence continues at coordinate 22,073 of JAOTQR010042689.1, read as the reverse complement.
GATCCACGTTCAGACCGTGACCGTAGCCGTCGCATACAAGTGTAAAAATGCCCTCTGCGATGGGTTCACGTCACAAACTAGAAGCGAACATGTACATTTTGTTGCCAATGATTTTTATCTTAGTCCAAGGCTTTTGGGTCTTGGGTCTAAGACTTCCCACGCATAGAAATACATATACTTAGTCATATTTCACCTTCATATCATATAAGACAATCCCCAATACTCTCTCAAACACTTCGACAAATATTTTACTCAAAATCAAGGGTTCCAAACTCATCCAAATCATAAGGATTTCACTCAAGCTTCAAGTCTCGATTTTCAATCTTCATAAAGAATTCTCCAAAGTCAAGGTATGTGCGTTTCAACCATTGGGTCTTTTCACCCACGGTTCCTAAGTTTCTTTTTTACACAAATTTCATATTTCTAAGTTGATTTTACTTGTGAGTCTTCTATTATGAATATGACTATGAACTATGTTGTGGTTTTGTAAAAGTATGACTGTTTTAGCATGTGTTGAGCTATGAAACTTTGATTTATCTTGAGATTTGATGAAGGGTTTTGATGTATATTGTATGATGGTGTTACGAAGTATTGGTGGGATGATTTACTTCAAGATTTCATGCATTATTTCACTATTTAATTGCATAGTTTTACACTGGCATTATACGCCCACCAAGTCTTTGATAAAATATCCGGTTTAGGGTTCTTGAGCCACTGATGTTCTATTGCATGACCTACGACTTGTATGACTTTTATGATGATGAAAGGATGGTATAAATGTGTTAATTTCATGAAAAGATCTATAGTGTTTGAAGTTGATCAATTGCCTCGTTTCGGAAGTAGTAGGCATGTACAACCATGTTGAGGGGTTTATACCTCAATTGCCTCGCTAGGGAGGTAGTAGGTCCATGCAACCATGTTGGAGGGTTTGTACCATAATTGCCTCACTCAGGAGGTAGTAGGCCTGTGCAATCATGTTGAGAGGTTTGTACCTCAATCGCCTCGCCAAAGAGGTGGTAGGCCTTGGTTACTAATGATGGTCTTTTCCTACACATGTAAAAGGTTCTATGTAAGCATGTTTTACTACAAGTATTGATCATGCATACCATATTGCTATATGCCTACTCAATTCCAAAATATGCATTTTGATTATCTTGCCTATCTTTTGTTGCATTGAACCCTACATACTTAGTACATTCAAGTGTACTAACACATACTTTATGCCTACATGATGTTACCAGGTAGTAACTGGAGCCCTACTTGATCATCCTCCTCCTCCTTGTGGCTAGTGTGATATCTCTCAAAGCAAGTTGGTGAGTCCTCAACTTCGATGGCATACTTTTCTTGATTTATGCTATGTATAGACTCTCTTTACCTTATGGCATGTTTTGATTATGAGGGTGAGCCTGGTTGCTTATCTTGGCCCCTACTAAATTCTATGTCTAGAGGTGCTGTTGGAGAAGTTATGTAATGATGTTGTGATCCTTGACTCGCTCTTGATTCTATGATGTTCTAAAATATGAAAAATGTCCCACAACCCTGTTTATCCCTCTTTACTATCTCTTATTGTCTTTTTATTGCTTTGGTGACCAGGGATTTGTATTGATATGTTAAGAGACTTTCTTGGGGTCCAATCGGGTTCCCTATGTGCTGTGTCACATCTAGACATTAGGCTTAGGTCGTGACAGTCATGATGCAAGCCTAGGGCCTAGACATTACACGGTGACAGGGAAGTCCTGAGTCAATCCAAACAAGCCTCTTAGCATATCATGCACACATCCTTGGTTATAGAAGCAAAATAAGACAATAACAAGAGATAAGTGAAAAAGGGTAGCTGAAACAAGGGAAGTATTTGATTATCATAAAAGCATAAAAGAAGTCGAGATCATACCATATATAACACAGTATCCAACAACACCTCCACTTTAGAATGGACCGAGGGCCAAAAAACATCCCGGGCTCACCCTCATAACAATAAATATCCAACATAAGGAATAAGTCTCAACATAGCATGAATGAAATAGATATTGTCCTCGGAGTTGAGGACTCATCAAAAGCTATATTAAAAAACTTAACTAGCCAGGTGGAGGAGGCTGATCGAAAGGACCTCCAGTCCCTACATGGTAATATCATGTAGGCATAGAGTATGCATTAGTACTTTGAATGTACTAAGTATGTGGGGTGCAATGTAACGAGGACATAAGCCATAATATTCAAAATGCATATACATAGACAATGGATATAATCTCAATATGACTTATATGAGAAATACTTGAAATAAAACATGCATGTAAAATATTTAGCTTGTATAATATATCATACGTATGTAGGATGAGACCTTAACCGACATAGACCAAGCGATCTACTACTTGGAATCCAAGGCATGACACCCCTTTCGTGAGGTGACTAGGAATGACACCTCCTTGATGAGGTGGTGGGGCATGACAACCTCCGGCGAAGTGTGGTCTACTTGCCATGTAAACCAAACATAACAACATGATAACATGAACTAGATGGATCCACTAGTAAAGTCCATTTAGGGAAATAATATCATCCTATGGTGGTACATAGTTTAGAGACTAAAGACTTTATATAAGGAACCCTTGAGTCGAGCCCCCATCTTAAGCCTCAATTAGTGTTAAGTCTAATCTCACGGAATACTTGAAATAATCATACTCCAATCATAACATGAATAACTTTTAAGAGACCTGATAACATGACATGAATAACTCATTACATGCTTGACCTCTTCTAGTGAGCTTACTTGAACTTGAATATGAGGGTAAAATAATAATCATGCTTGACCCCTCAACTTGACATGAATAGGTCACAAGAGGATAAAATCTTGAAATAGGGCTCAACTTGTCACTTGTAAAATCGTAGATGCTTTTTATGAATTCAATACATGCTTGAAAGCCCTTAATCACCATGAAATTTCTTGACTTGTAAATCATGTAATAGTTCATCAACAACTTGAGAATTCTTGTTATGTAATTTCATCAAACACATGGTGGGTTCATGACACTTGTTCAAAATCATGCAACGCAAGAGTAAAACAAGAAGAGTAAACTCAATTTAAAATCAACTCACCAATATTGTAGTAAAACCCTCATTTAGGGTATCTTGAAATTCACCTAAAAATTCACAACAATTCATAGTTTTCATAGTTCACATCATGCATAACTTCAATAGATTTAAGTCAACTATGGTATGAGATTAAAATAGATACTCAGGCATAATCAATCAATACTTGATAAAACCCAATATAATTTACACTCATAATTCATGATAAGAGATACTTATACTTGAAATGATGCAATTTTCAAAAAAGGGAAGGTTAGGCTCGATGGATGAAAGAACTCATGGATGAAGACCCGAATACCTTAAACCTTGAATTTCTTGGAATGAACTTGAAGGATACTTGAAGACTGAGAAGGGTTCTTGAGTTCCAAAATTGATCTTGAAATCCTTGAATTTGAATGAGAAATTTGATAAAGTCTTAAAGAGGTTTTAGAGAGGGTTTTGTGAGTTCTAGAGTTAAAAAATGGCTAAGTATGGACATTGGGTTATGACCCCAATGCACTTGAACTATGTTGGAATAACAGGGCAATAAATACACTAGTCTGTGCCCCAGCCACGACACGGAGCAGTAGCAGAGGCAACAACTACACTAGTACATGCCCCAGGTGCATCGTAGCCTAGGCGTGCATAGCCACTGGATTTCGTAAAATTAAGGAAAATTGTTTTTCGCTATGGATCTTGTATAATCCGGGTTATACCCAATCCCCACTTAATGGTACCCCCCGATAAAGATTATGAAGTCAGATTTTCAAAATCATGCAAGGATTTTGAGATATATAAAAATTATGATTATGGGGCATTCCGAAGCACATGAGAGGTGTTTCAACATCTCCGCCTTGGGAACATTCATCCCCGAATATCAAAGAAATATGCATAAGAGAAATAATTTATTAAGGATTCAACGTAACATGAATGCAACAAATGCACTTAAACATCATTTTCAAAAAGTCCCAACATGAATGTCAAAAATCACCATAAACCTGTTACCATGAACATGAATGCATGCAAAAATGACATGAGAATTGAAACTTAAGACTTGAAATCATAGATGGGACTTAAATTATTATCTTTGTCTTGATTAGAGTATAAGAGGTATGGATATCGCTTTCTTATGTCCTCTTCGGCTTCCCGTGTGGCACTTTTAACTTGTTGATTCCTCCAAAGGACCTTGATGGATGCTACATCTTGGTTTCTCAACCTTTTCATTTTTCTATCAAATATCTCTACTGGGACCTCCACATAGGTGAAATTATCCTCCACAAGACCCACAACTTCTAAGGGCACTATAGCACTTGAGTCACCAACACATTTCCTCAATATAGACATATGACATACCAAATGAAGGATGTTTATATCCGTTGGCAACTCCACTTCGTAGGCAACCTTACCAACACTCATCAAAATTCTATAAGGTCCCACAAACCTCGGGTTCAATTTCCCTTTCTTGCCAAATCGGACTAAACCCTTCATGGGTGAGATCTTCAAGAAAACTCACTCACCAACATTAGACTCAAGGTCTCTTCGCCTCACATTGGAATAAGACTTTTGTCTACTTTAAGTCGTCTTCAATCTCTCCCCTATCAACCTTACCTTCTCCATAGCTTCCATAACCAAATCCATCCCTAACAATGCCATCTCCCCCATATCAAACCACCCAACCGGGGATCTATAATACCTACCATATAAAGCTTCAAAGGGAACCATGTCAATACTAGAGTGGTAGCTATTATTGTAAGCAAACTCAATAAGTGAAAAATATTCATCCTAACTACCCTTAAACTCCAAAACAAAAGCTCTAAGCACATCCTCAAGAGTTTGGATAGTCCTTTTGGCTTGGCCATCGATTTGAGGATGAAAAGTCTTGCTAAGCTTTACCTTGGTACCAAGACCCCTTTGTAATGACCTCCAAAAATGAGAAGTGAATTGAAGCCCCCACGATTCGAAAGGATAGATCAAGGTACACCATGCAATATAACGAACTCAAGAATATACAACTTGACATAGTCTTCAGCACCATAAGTTGTTCTAACCATTAGGAAGTGGGCCGACTTTGTCATTCTATCAACAATAACCTAGATGGAATTAAAGTGTTTCCTAGTCTTTGGAAACCAAACCAAAAACCATGTTGATCTCTTCCCACTTCTAAGTAGGAATTTCTATGTCTTGGGCTAGGCCACACGGCCCTTGATGTTTGGCTTTCTCTTGTTGATATTTGTGACAACCGGCTATGAACTTGGCAATATCTCTCTTCATACCACCCCACCAATACACCTCCCCCAAGTCTCTATATGTCTTTGTGGAATGGGGGTGAATAAAATAGGATGAACTATAGGTGTCCTTCAAAATCAACTCCTTCAAGTAACCAACATTAGGCACACATAACCTACATTGGTACCTAAAGGCACCATCTCCCCCTTGGGAGAAAACCTCCATTTTACCATCCTTCACCAAAGTCTTCAATTCTAGCAAGGTGGGGTCAAGGTCTTGTTTTGAATTGACTTCCTCAATCAGAGAAGATTTGGAACAATCAACAACCACTACACCACCATTTTCAACTTCATTCTACATAACCCCCAACCTTCTAAGCGGTGAACTTCTCTAGCATCCTCCTTGTTACCAACATAAATATAATATAAACTACCCATGAACACTCTAGTTAGAGCATCAGCCATAAAATTAGCTTTGCAGGGATGATAGTGCACACTCATGAATAATCCTTAAGGAGCTTTAACCACCTTCTTTGCCTCAAGTTAAGATCTTTTTGTGTTAACACATATTGGTGACTCTTGTGGTTGGTAAACATATCTCCATGGACCCCCTATAAATAATGATGCCAATTTTCAAAGTAAACACCACGGCCCGCAATTCAAGATCATGGGTAGGATAATTTCGCTCATGCACCTTAAGTTTTCTAGAGGAATATGTTATAACCTTGACATTTCGCATCAAAATGCACCCCAAACCAATTCTTGATACATCACAATAAAGTACAAACCTTCTAACCCTTCTGGTAGAGCCAAGATAGGAGTGGAGATACGCTTGTCTTTCAAAGTATGAAAGCTCTTATTATATTCGTCGATCCAAAAAAATTTTGCCTTGTTCTAGGTCAACTTTGTCATAGGGGAAGCAATAAGGGAGAACCCATTCACAAACCTCTAGTGGTAACCCACCAAACCCAAGAAACTCCCAATATCTATCAGAGTCAAGGGCCTATTCCAATTCCTTATCACTTCCTCTTCTTAGAGTTCACTTTAATTCCATCACTCGACACCACATGCCCTAGGAATGCAACCTCTTTCAACCAAAATTCAAACTTTTCATATTTAGCAAACAACTTTTCATCCCTCAAAATTTGCAACACCACCCTCAAGTGATTCACATTTTCTTCCTTACTCCGGGATAAATCAATATACGATCAATAAAGAATATCACAAACATATCAATGTAGGGTTTAAGGACCCTATTCATGAGATCCATAAATATTGTCGATGCATTAGTGAAGCCAAAAGACATTACCACAAATTCAAAATGCTCATACCTAGTTCGGAAAGCCATTTTGGGAATATCACACTCCCTCACCTTCACTTTGTGATATCCGGACCAAAGATCAATCTTAGAAAAGTTACTAGCCCCTTGTAGTTGGTCAAAAGGATCATCAATCCTTGGTATAGAATACTTGTTCTTTATAGTGACTCTAATGAGTTGTCAGTAATCAATACATATTCTAAGGGAGCCATCCTTCTTCTTTACAAACAATACCAGTGCACCCTAAGGTGACTTTTGTGAAACCTTTCTCCAATAAATCCTTCAATTGATATTTTAACTCCTTCTACTCTACCGGGGCAATAAGGTAAGGGGGAATGGAAATGGGTTGGATATTGGGGAGGAGGTCTATACCAAAGTCTATTTCCCTTTCTGGAGGAACACTGGGAAGCTAATCGGGAAAGACATCAAGAAACTCATTGACAACTGGAAGTGACTTAATAGGAAGGACTTTAGACTCGACATCCCTAACCTTTAAAAAATGGTAAATGCAACCCATAGAAATCAATTTTTCAGCTTTAACATAAGAAACGAATCTACCCTTGACCACCACATTACAACTTTCTACTCAAGGACGGGTTCATTAGGGAATTTGAATCTAACTTTATGGGTCTTACATTAAATAGAAGTATGATATGCATGTAACCAATCCATCCCAAGAATAATATCAAAATCCATCGTATCAAGTTCAAGAAAATCACAAAGCAAGACTTTATACAATATGGACACGGTACAATATCTATAGACTCTTTTAGCAATGATGGATTCGCCAATAGGGGTAGACACTTCATAAGGTTCACACAACAATTCGGGACACACATGAAGCTTATTGGCAACAAAACGATTAATGAAAGAGTGGCACCCTGATCTATCAATGCATACACATCATAATAAAAATCCTTTAACATACTGGTAACAACATAGGGCACCTTATCCTCTCCTTTCCTTCCTTAAAGAGCATAGAACCCATTTTTCCTTGGAGTTGCTGGCCTCCCTTTGCCCTTTGACCCACATTAGCACATTAGCCCTGACGATGACCATCCCTACCCTTGTTTTGAGCAGGCGGGCAATCAACAACATTGTGACCCACTTTACCACAACAAAAGCAAACATTAGAGTTCCTTAAACATGGACCACCATGGTTTGTCCCACACTTTTGGCACTTAGGAAGGGTCATTCCACCATTGCGACCTTGAATCTTAGGTTAGACGCCCCATCATTAGTAGAACTCTTGTTAGGAGCATTGGAGGATCCTTGCCCTTGGAACTTGTGAGCATGTTGAAATCATCCACCCTTTAAACCTTGGAGAGCACCCACAAATTGAGTCCTTTTGGACCCCCCACTTCTCTGTTACCAAGCAGACACCCCCATCACAAATTTGTTCATCCTTGATCTAGGGTCGCCAACCAAATGAGGAGCATACTTTGAGAGCTTGTTGAACTTGAGGTAATACTCCCTCACACTCATAGAACCTTGCTTGAGGTTCCTAAACTCCATCATCTTAGCCTCTCTCAACTCGATAAGGAAGAACCAGTTGAGGAAGGCGGTTTTAAACTCTTCCCAAGGAATAACATCATCATTTCTCCTCTCCCATTTCCATTGAGCAAACCAAATTTGGGCACACCTTTGAGTTTGTAAACCGCTTTTCTGCCTTCTCCTCCAAATTTACCCCTATGCTGGATAGCACCTTAAGTACCAAATCGATGAACTCTTGGGAATCTTTCTCTGCCTTAGACCCATGAAACTATGGAGGATTCATTCTTGTGATGTCCCTCATCCTTGAGGTCAGAGTAGGAGTATGAGGAGCTTGGGCCCCTAGGTTCATTTGGTTGGTCATAGCATGGCCCAACATAGTGATGGCATTTTGGAACTCATCTTGGGCCACCCCTCCATCTTAAGAAGTTTGAGTTGTGGGTGGGGTCGGTTGCTCCTCGGGTGTATGAGCACTCCTTAGTCTTTCTCTTGGTAGTGGCATGATCTAGAAGAGCAAAAGAGGATTTGTTAGGGGGGAAAAGCCTTATCTTTACACTTAAACAATGACATAGATAACGAAGAAGTGAAAAATTTCCTAAAATGCCTCATATTCATAGTTGTGGTGCACTTTACAACCATGAATAAGACTATAATCGACACGATGAGTTGGATTTCTGAGGACCATTAACAACCTGGTGCTTTGATACCAAATTTGTCACAACCCAAGCCTAGGGCCTAGATGTGACACGGCGAATGAGAAGTATGGAGACAACCCAAACAAGCGTCTTAGCATGTCATGTACACATCATTGGTCACTAAAGCAAAATAAGACAATAAAAAGAGACAACTAAAATAAAAAGGGAAGCGGGACTAAGGGTAGTATTTGATTATCATAAAAGCATAAGAAGAATCGAGATCATAACAAATACAACATAGTATCCAACAACACCTCTACTTTAGAATGGAGCAGGGACCAAGACACTTCCCAGACTCACCCTCATAACAATAAATATCCAACATAAGTGAAACACCCCACATGTGCTTCGGAATGCCCCATAATCATAACTGCAATATATCTCAAAATCCATGTGTGATTTCAAAAATTCGACTTCATATTTTCGATTAGGGGCCAAAATTGAGTGGGAGGTGGGTATAACCTGAATTTTAGAATATCTATAGGGAAAAATAATTTTTGCTAATTTACGATTTCCAGTGGGGGCGCATAGTAGTGTATCTGGTACTCCCCGTCTGGTCCGCATCGTGCCAGGGGCGTGGTCCAGTGCAATATTTTCCTTACTTTTTCTATTTTGAGAAAGGGCATTGTAATCATGGCTCCATGCCCACTTAAACGTGAAATCACCATACTTAGCTATTTTTCAACTCTATAACTCACAAAACTTTCTCTCAAAGCTCTCTAAGACTATCAATTCTCTCATTCAAATCTAAGGAACTCAAGCTCAATTTTGGAACTCAAGGATTCATTTCAAGCTCTAAAACCACTTCAAGTTCATTTCAAGGAATTCAATGTTTAAGGTATGTGGGTTTCATCCATTGGGTCCTTTTCACCCATGGAGCCCAACCTTTCCTTTTCATGAAAAGTGCATGTTTGCAAGTTCTATTACCTATGGGTATCTCTTATATGGATTGTGAATATAGATTATGTTGGGTTTTATGAAGTATTGATTGATTATGCATTAATAACTATTTAGAGCTTATTCGATGAATGTCATGATTCAAGCCTAGGGCTTACACGTGACACGGCAAATGGGGACCCAAAGGAACCCTAAAAAAGCCTCTTAGCATATCAATCATACATCCTCGGTCGCGAAAGCAAAATAATTATAACAAGAGATATAATAAAAGGGGAAGGGGGGACTAAGGGAAGATTTTACAACAACATATCCAGTAAAATCCCACAAGTGGGGTCTGGTGAGGTTAGAATGTACACAGATCTTACCACTACCATAGAAGTAGAGAGGCTGTTTTCTTGGAACCCTCATCTCAAAACTCGTAGCAGAAAAAAAACTAGATATGATAAAAGCATAAAATAGTTAAGCTTATGGCATAAGTATATCATAATATCCAACAACACCTCTAATATAGAGTGGAGCGGGGGCCAAGATACTTTCTGGGCTCACCCTCATAGTAACAAGTGTTCAACATTAAGAAATATCAAATAACAAGAGTAGCATTGATATTGTCCTCAGACTTGAGGAGTCACCAAAACTTATCTTCCAAAGTACTGAACTACCCACATGGAGGATGATCAAAAGATGCTCTGGTCCCTACATGGTAATTTTATGTAGGCAGAGAATATGCATTAGTATGTTTGAATGTGCTAAGTATGTAGGATGCAATGCAACAAGACATAAGCCAATATAGTCAAAATGCATAATCGTAAGCAATGGATAAGTATAATATCAATATGGCATGCATGATCAATGTTTGAAGTAAAACATGCTTGTAAACCATATAACTTGGACAATACATATCACATATATCGGAAGAGAAAATAACCGACATAAACCAAGCAAACTACTACTTGGAATTCAAGGCATGTTACCCCCTTGTAAGGTGATTGAGGCATGTCACCCCCTCAACAAGATGATTGAGGTATGTCACCCCTCGATAAGGTAATTGAGGCATGCTACCCACTCAACAAGGTGATTGAGGTATGTGACCCCTCAACAAGGTGATTGTGGCATGTCACCCCCGCAACAAGATGACTGAGGTAAGTCACGCCTTCACAAGGTGATTGAGGTATGTCACCCCCTCAACAAGGTGATTAAGGCATGTTACCCCCCTCAACAATGTGTGGTCTACTTGCAACATCATAGATACTTTTCATGAATTCAATACATACATACAAGCCATTAATCATCATAAAGTCACTTGGCTTATAATTCATGTAATAGATCATCATTAGCATGAGAATCCTTGTACTGACATTTTATCAAACATTTTGTAGGTTCTTAATGCTTGTTAAAAATCATGCAATTCAAGAGTGAAATAATATGAGAAAACTCAATGCAAATCAACCCATAATATATAGTAAAATCCGTATGTAGGGTACCTTGAAATTTGTCCATAGTTTCATAGCTCAAAACATGCATAGTCTCAATATACAAAACCAATTCATGGTATAAGCTTAAAATAGATAGACATGCATAATCAATCATCATTTCATCAAAGCCCAACATAATTTATAATCATAATTCATAATAATAGATACCCATAGATGATACACCTTAAAAACATGCCATTTTCATAAAAAGGAAGATTGGGCTCCATGATGAAAAGACCCAATGGATGAAACTCATATACTTGAAACTTGGGTTTTCTTGAGATGATCTTGAAGAGAACTTAGAGCTTGAAGAGAATCCTTGAGTTCCAAACTTAGGATTGAAGTCCTTCAAATTTGAATGAGATATTTGGTTAAGTCTTAGAGATGTTTTTGTGAGAGTTTTGAGTGATATAGAGTTGAAAAATGGCTAAATATGGGTGTTTTCACACATAAGTGGGCATGGAACTATGACCCCAATGCCCTTGGGCGTATAGGAAAAATTGAGGAAAATTTTGAACTGGTTTACGTCGTGGCCTTGGCACGGACAGACACTATTTTGCAAAAATTATGAAAATTATTTTTCTCAATGGAAATTTAAAATCCGGGTTTTACCCATTTCCCACTCAATTTTTCCCCCTAATCAATAATATGAAATCGAATTTTTGATATTACGCATGGATTTTGAGATATATAGAAAGTATGATTATGGGATTTTTTAAAGCATAATTTGGGGCGTTTCAATATCTCCCCCTTGGGAACATTCATCCCCGAATGACAAAGAAATGTGTATAAGAGAAGTAATAATAAAGATTTCAGCCTAACATGAAAGAAAGAAATGCTCTTAAACATCATTTTGAAAAAATAGACTCATCATGAGTGTGAAATCACTATAAACTTGTTACCATGTACATGAATGCATGCAAAATGACATAAGGGCTAAACCTTAAGACTTGAAATCATATGGGGACTTAAATTAGTACCTTCAGCTTAAGTAGAGTGAAAGATGTATGGATATCGCTATCTCATGTCTGCCTCGGCTTTCATGTGGCACTTTCAACTTGTTGGTTCCTTCAAAGGACCTTGATGGAAGCTATATCTTTATTTCTCAACCTTCACTTGTCTATTAAAATCTCCACCAGGACCTCCTCATAGGTCAAATTATCTTCTATGAAAACCAAAACATCCAAGGGCACTATAGCACTTGGGTTTACACAGACACTTTCTCAACATGGATATATGGAAGATCGGATGAACCATATTCATCTCTGTAGGCTATTCCAACTCATATGCAACCTTACTAACCCTCCCTAAAACTCTATAAGGACCCACAAACCTTGGGCTCAATTTCCCCTTTTTTCCAGGACCACACCCTTCATAGGTGATACTTTCAAGTAAACCCAATCACCATCTTTAAACTCAAGATCTCTTCTCTTCACATCGGAGTAGGACTTTTATCTACTTTGGGTTGTTTTCAATCTCTCCCTTATCAAGCTCACCTTCTCCAAGGCTTCCATAACCAAATCTAGACCTGGAAAAGCCATTTCTCCTAGTTTAAACAACCCAACCTAGGATCTACAACACCTACAAGAAACAACTTCAAAGGGAGCCATATCAATGCTTGAGTGATAGCTATTGTTCTAAGCAAATTCAATAAGTGGAAGATGTTCATCCCAACTACCCTTAAAATCCACAACAAAATCTCTAAGCATATCCACAAGAGTTTGGATAGTCCCCTCGGCTTGACCATCCATTTGAGGATGAAAAGCCATGCTAAGATTAGCCTTTGTATGAAGACCTCTTTAGAAGGACCTCCAAAAGTGAGAACTGAAGTGAGAACCACGATTTGAAATGATAGAAAAGAGCACTCTACGCAATCTAACCAACTCATATATATATACAACTTGGCATAATATTTAGCACCCTAAGTGGTTTTGACTAGTAAGAAGTGAGGAAACTTTGTCATTCTATCCACAACAACCCAAATAGAATCAAAATACTTCCTAGTATTAGGCAACCCAACCATAAAATCCATGTTGATCTCTTCCTACTTCCAAGTAGGAATCTTTATGTCTTGGGCTAGGACAGTCGGCCTTTGATGTTTGGCCTTCACTTGTTGGCAATTGTGATATCCGGATATGAACTTGGCAATGTCCCTCTTCATACCACCCCACCAACACACCTCCCTTATGTCTCTATACATGTTTGTAGAACCAGGGTGAATACAATAGGATGAATTATGGGCCTCCTTCAAGATCAATTCTCTCAAGTCATCCATATTTGACACACACAATCTACCTTGGTACCTGAGGGCACCATCTCCCCTTTGGGAGAAAACCTCCACTTTACCGTCTTTCACCAAGGCCTTAAACTCTAGCAAGTCGCGATCAAGATCTTGTTTTGCCTTTACCTCCTCAATCAAAGAAGACTTAGAACCTTCAACAACAACCACACTACCATTATCAACCTCATCCAACCTAGCCAGACTTAGAACCTTCAACAACAACCATACTACCATTATCAACCTCATCCAACCTAACACCCAATCAAGACAACCGGTGAGCCTCTCTAGCCACCTCTTTGCCACCATCATCAACATGAGCTAGACTACCCAGGACCCTACTCAAAGAATCGGCCACAATATTAGCTTTGCCGGGGTGATAATGCACACTCATATAATTATCTTTAAGGATATCTAACTACCTTCTTTGTCTCAAGTTAAGATATTTTTGTGTGAACACATATTGGAGGCTTTTGTGGTCTATAAACACATCAACATGAACCACATGCAATTAGTGACGCCAATTTTCAAAGCAAATACCACTGTCACCAATTCAAGATCATGGGTGGGGTAATTCTTCTCATGCACCTTAAATTGTCTAGAGACATATGCTATCACCTTACCATTTTGCATCAAAACACACCCCAAACTAATTCTTGAGGCATCACAATATACAACAAATCCCTCCAACCCCTCCGGTAGAGCCAAGATAGGAGCAAAGACAAGCTTATTTTTCCAAGTTTTGAAACTCTTCTCACATTCATTGGTCCTCAAAAATTTTTCCTTCTTTCATGTTAACTTATTAATGGGAGAAGAAATAGAAGAGAAGTTATTCACAAACCTGAGGTAATAACCCGCCAAACCTAAGAAACTTCTAATTTTCAATGGAGTCAAGGGTATAGGCCAATTTCTAATCACGTCTGTCATTAGAGGATCCACCTTAATGCCATCACCCAACACCACATGCCCTAGAAAAGCAACCTTTTTCAACCAAAACTCACATTTTTCATATTTAGCATACAACCTCTCCTCCCTTAAGATTTGCAACACCACCCTCACTTGATTCATATGCTCCTCGTTACTATGGGAATAGATCAAGATATCATCAATAAAAACCACCACAAACAAGTCGAGGTAAGGTTTAAAAACCCTATTCATGTAATCTATAAATATAGCTGGTGCATTAGTCAACACAAAGGACATAACCACAAACTTAAAGTGCCCAAACCTAGTCCGAAAAGCCATCTTGAGAATGTCACACTCCCTCACTTTCACTTGGTGATGCCTAGACCGAAGATCAATCTTAGAAAAGTGACTAGCATTTTGAAGTTGATCAACAAGGTCATTAATCCTTGTTAGAGGGTACTTGTTCTTTATGGTGACTATATTAAGTTGATGGTAATCAATGTATATCTTAAGAGAACCATCATTTTTCTTCACAAATAATGGCGGTGCACCCTAAGGTCACATACCAGGACTTATGAAACCCTTTTCCAATAAATCTCTCCATTTCTCCTTCAACTCCTTCAACTTCGTCAAGGCCATAGGATATCGGGGAATAGAAATGGGTTGAGTATCAAAAAGGAGGTATATACCAAAGTCTATTTTCCTTTCGGGAGGAACACTGGAAGTGCATCGAAAAAGACATTAACAAAGTCATTAAACACCAGAACCGACTCAATAAAAAGGACTTTGGACTCAATATCTCTAACACTCACAAGATGATAGAGACAACGCTTAGAAATCAACTTTTATGTTTCAAGGCAAGAAATGAATCTACCCTTGACCACCACATCATGACTTTCCCACTCAAGGAAAGGCTCATTATGGTAATGGAATTTAACCCTAGGAGTTCTATATTTAATAGAAGCATAATATGTATGCAACCAATCCATCCCAAGAATGATATCAAAATCCATCATATCTAACTCAACAAATTCACAAGGCAAGATTTTATGTAATATGAATACGGGACGATTTCTATAGACTATTTTAGCAACAATGGACTCGCCAATGGGGTTGACACTTCATAAGTTCCACACAACAATTTAAGACTAACATGATGCTTTTTGGCAGCAAAAGGAGTAACAAAAGAAAGAGTGGCACCTGGGTCTATCAATGCATACACATCAAAATCCAACATCTTTAACATACCGGTGAACACATAGGCCACCTCATCTATCCCTTATTTCCCTTGAAGAGCATAGAATCTATTTTACCTTGGAGCATGCCCTTGTAGGCCTCCTCTTCCTTTTTGACCCACATTTGCACCTTGGCCTTGTGGACAACCATCTCTACCTTTGTTTTGAGCATGAGGACAATCAATTACCTTATGATCCACTTCATCACAACCATAGCAAGCATTAGAGTTTCTCAAACATGGGCCATTATGGTTCCTACCACATCTTTGGCACATAAGGTTAGGCACCGCATTGCCACCACCTTGGAATCTTGGATAATCATTATCAAATCCCTTATTATGAGCATTGAAAGACCCTTGGCCTTGGAACTTATGGCCTTAAGGAAACTGGACATCCTTGGAACCTTGGAATCTACCTTCAAAACAAGCCATCTTGGACTCAACACTTCTTCTTTTTCCAAGGATTTCTTCCTTTAGTTGCTCTACATATGTCAACAGACGAGACAAATCCATATCACCCACTAACATGGTTGTAAGACGCTCCTGACACAAATTTGTTCATCCTTGCTCTCGGCTCGGTAACAAATTATCAAGAATACTTGGGGAGTTGGTTGAACTTAAGGGCATACTCCCTCACACTTATGGAACCTTGCTTAAAATTCATAAACTCTATCATTTTAGCCTTCGTTAGCTCGATAAGAAAGAACCAGTTGAGGAATGCATCGTTGAACTCCTCCCATAGATTAACATAATCATCTCTCCTCTCCAATTTCCATTGGATGAACCAAATTTGGGCCACATCCTTGAGTTGGTAGGCCAATAACTCTATTTTCTTCTCCGAATTGACCCCAAGATAGATAGTACTTTGTACACCTCATTAATGAACTATTGGGGATCCTCATCCAGTTTGGGTACATGGAACTTTGGTGGGCTCATTCTAGTGAAATCCATCCCTATAGAAGCCAAAGTGGGAGCATGAGGGGATTTGACCCCTTGGTGAATTTGGTTGGTCATAGCACGAGCCAACATTGTAAAAGCAACTCAGAATTCATCTTGGGCTACCCCTCCACCTTAAGGAGCTTGAGGAGCGGGAGGGGTCAATTGCTCCTTGGGTGTATAGGCTCTCCTTAGTCTCCCTCTAGGAATCGGCATGATCTAGAAGAGCAAAGAGCATTCATTACAGAAAAAGCCTTACACTCTTATCTAAAGCATGATATACACCATGAAGAAGTGAAACATTTCTAAAATGCCTCATAAGCCTCCCATTCATAGTTGTAGCATGCTTCACAACCATGAATAAGACTCTAATCAATGCTATGTATTGGATTACGAGGACAATTAACAACCTAGTTCTCTGATTCCAAGTTTGTCATGACCCAAGCCTAGGGCCTAAATGTGACATGGCGAATGGAGACTCAAAGGGATCCTAAACAATCCTCTTAGCATATCAATCATACATGCTTAGTCGTGGAAGAAAAATAATAACAACACAAGATATAATAAAAGGGGAAGTGGGACTAAGGGAAGTCTTTAACATTCATAAAAGCATAAAGGAGTAAAGCTCATGGCATAAGTACATCATAATATCCAATAACACCTCAAACATAGAGTGGAGCGGGGGAAAATACATTTTTCGAGCTCCCCCTTATAGTAACAAGTGTTCAACATAAAGAAATATCAAATAGCGGGAGTAGTATTGATAGTGTCCTCAAACTTGAGGGCTCACCCAACCTTATCTTCCAAAGTACCGAACTAACCACGTAGAGAATGAACAAATGGTGCTCCGGTCCCTACATAGTAATATCATGTAGGCATATAGTGTGTATTAG
Source organism: Solanum ossicruentum (assembly GCA_025774065.1). Lineage (NCBI taxonomy): Eukaryota > Viridiplantae > Streptophyta > Magnoliopsida > Solanales > Solanaceae > Solanum > Solanum ossicruentum. The sequence continues at coordinate 4,665 of JAOTQR010042689.1, read as the reverse complement.
TACGTTTGAATGTACTAAATATATAAGATGCAATGCAATAAGACATAAGCCAATATAGTCAAAATGTATAATTGTATGCAATGGATAAGTATAATATCAATATGGCATGCATGATCAATCCTTGAAGTAAAACATGCTTGTAACTTGCATAGTACATATCACATGTGTGGGAAAAGACCATAAAGGACATAGACCGAATGAACTAATACTTGGAATCCAAGGCATGTCACCCCCTTGTAAGGTGATTGAGGCATGCCACCCCATCAAAAAGGTGATTGAGGCATGTCACCCCCTAAACAAGGTGATTAAGGTATATCACCCCTCAACAAAGTGAATAAGGCATGTCACCCTCTCAACAAGGTGATTGTGGTATGTCACCCCTCAATAAGGTGATTGAGTCATGTCACCCCCCCAACAAGGTGATTGAGGAATATCACCTCCTCAACAAGGTGTAGTCTACTTGCAACATCATAGATACTTTTCATGAATTTTAGATATACATACAAGCCCTTAATCATCATAAAGTCACTTGACTTATAATTCATATAATAGATCATTATTAGCATAAGAATCCTTATCATGACATTTTATCAAATACTTGGTGGGTTCTTAATGCTTACTCAAAATCATGCAATTCAAGAGTGAAATAATATGAGAAAACTCAATGCAAATCAACCCACTAATATATAGTAAAACCTCATGTAGTTACCTAAAAGTTTTTCATCAAATCTCATAATAGGTCATAGTTTCATAGCACAAAAAGATGAATAGTCTCAATAGACAAAACCAATTCATGGTATAAGATTGAAATAGATAGACATGCATAATCAATCATCATCTAATCAAACCTCAACATAATTTACAATCATAATTCATAATAAGAGATACCCATAGATGATACAACTTGAAAACATGCAATTTTCATAAGAAGGAAGATTGGGCTCCATTGGTGAAAGGACCCAATGGATGAAACCCATGTACCTCAAACTTGGGTTTTCTTGAGATGCGCTTGATGAGAACTTAAAGCTTGTAGAAAATCCTTGTGTTCCAAAGTGAGGCTTGAAATCCTCGAAATTCGAATCAGATATCTGGTTAAGTCTTGAAGTGGTTTTTGATAGAGTTTTGAATGATATTGAATTGAGATATGGCTATGTATGGGTGTTTTCGAGCATAAGTGGGCATGGGCTATGACCCCAATGCCCTTGGGTGCATAGGAAAAACTGAGGAAAATGTTGAACTGGTTCATATCTGGTCCGCGATATGGACCTATCGTGGATGAATAATTAACACTAATCCGTGCCATAGGTGCTTTTCTACCTGGGCTCGGACAGACAATGTTTTGCAAAAGTTAGTGAAAATTATTTTTGCTACGGGTCTTTTAAAATCTAGGTTATACACATTTCCCACTCATTTTTGCCCTGATCGAGAACATGAAATCAAATTTTTGAGATCACACACATATTTTTAAATATATGAAAATTATGATTATGAGCATTTCCGAAGCACAATTTGGGGTATTTCAATGAATTGATATTATCTGTTGAGACTATGCATGTCTTGAGCTATGAAACTATGAACTATTATTAGCTTTTGTGATGGATTTCTAGGTACCCTCAAGAGGGTTTTACCATATGTTGGTTGGCTAATTTTTATTGAGTTTACTCATCTTATTTCACTTTTGATGTGATCGATGAAAGAGGAACCCAAAAGGACCCCAAACAAGCCTCATAGCATATCATTACACATCCTTTGTCACGGAAGCAATATAAAACATCATAAGAAACATGAACAAGAGGAAATGGGACTAAGGGAAAAAGAGAGAGTGTAATACTTAAACAACACAGATGAGTCAAAGCTCATACATAAATACACAACATGTCCAACAAACACCTCTAAATACATAGATAGAGCAAGAGCCAAGACAAAGTAACCAAGCTCACCCTCATAGTCAAATAGAACATAATATAGTGTCCCAATACATAGATAAGAGGAAAACATAAACCAAAGTCCTTGAAATGGAGGACTCACCAATAAGCTTGGAATAACACCACCTAGCCACGTGGAGGACGATGATCCACTTGGGCACCGGTTCCTACATGATGATATCATATATGGAAGAACATGTGTTAGTATGTTTTAATGTACTAAGTATGTGGGATTCAATGCAATAAGAGACAAGCTTCATAATCAACATGCATAATAATTAGCAATAGTCATGATGTAGCAATATGTCATGTATGATCATGCAATACCTTATGTTGGAATAATCATGTACATAAGCTCATTTCATAATCATAACATCATTCATAGCATATCTCATACTTTGGACCTTCAATTCATCAAGAAACCAGAACCAGATATTTTACCAAACACGTTGGGGTTGTGTAATGGCGGTAAAAGAGCATGCAATTTGGAGAAGAAATCATGCAGGAAAATCAGTGGCAAAACCTTTAACAACACCTTACAACACCCCCAAGACATTCATATCAAAAACCCCCATCATATCCAACATTAGATCTAAGATTTGAAGCTCAAAACATGTTAAAACCACCATACTTTCAGGAACTAAAATCACTGTGCAGTAAATTTGTCAATATACAAGACCCATATGTAAAATCAACGTTAAATCATGCAATATTAAGTAAAAGAGGTTTTAGGCATGATGGGTGGAAAGACAAAATGGTTCAACACCACATACCTTAGCTTTTGTGAAGTTCTTGAAGAAGACTTTAATGGAGATTTGAAGCTTGGGTGAGATCCTTGAAGAAATCCTTGAGATTGGCCTTGAGTCTGGAACTTGAGTTTAGGGTTAGGAATGAATCTAAGTTTGGGGAAATATTGGGGAATGTTTTTGCGTGATATGTGGGTGAAATAATGCAAAGTATAGATGAAAATACATTTGGGTAAACTTAGGTCCACCACTTAAAAAAATCTGGACGAACTAGGAAAAGATAGTGCAAGAAAATACACCTCTCTGCGTCGTGGAGAGGTCGCAGACCCTCATTGGAAATTGCACCAAGCGAAATTTCATAATTCGGTTCCTTTTCTTTAAATTTGAGTTAGATCATGACACCCTAATATGGACCCCTTGAACAAGAATATGAAGTCGAATTTTTGAAATTCCAAATGGATTTTTAGATATACGGAAAATAAGATTCTGGGCACTTTCGACGCATGTTTTCAGGATCTTTTTGGGGTTGTGTCAATATCTCCCCCTTAGAAACATTAGTCCCCGAATGTAGAAGAGACATACAAGATAAGAATAATCATTAACAAATCAGCCCCAACATGAATGCAACATTACATTTTAAACATCACTTCAGAATCCCATTATAAGTGTGAAATCATCATAAATTGCCAACTTAAACATGAATGACATAGGAGCTGAAATGTAAAACTTGAAGTCACATAGGGGACTTAGAATTAGTACCTTAGGCTTGAGTGAAGTGGAAGAGATAAGGGTACCCCTTTTGCATGTCTATTTCGGCCTCCCAAGTAGCACTCTCAACTTGTTGGTTCCTCCAAAGGACCTTAATAGATGCCACCTCTTTGTTCCTCAATCTCTTTACTTGCCTATCCAAGATTTAAACTGGACCTCCTCATAAGTTAAGTTGTCCACAACAATACCCACAATATCAAGAGGCATAGTGGCATTAGGATCACCAACACACTTTCTCAACATAGAAACATGGAATAACGGATGAACCAAATTCAGTTTGCTAGGCAACTTCAACTCATACGCTACCTTGCCAACCCTCTTTATCACCTCCTAAGGAACAACATACCTTGGATTCAACTTCCCCTTCTTACAAAAATGGACCACACCTTTCATTAGAGAAACTTTCAAATAAACCCAATCCACCACTTGGAATTCTAGGTCTCTTCTCCTTACATCGGCGTAGGATTTCTAATGACTTTGGGTTGCCCTCAACCTTTCCCTAATCATCTTAACCTTCTCAAGAGAATCCACAACTAGATCCAGCCCTAATAAGGCAACCTTTCCAACCTTAAACCAACCCACTAGTAATCTACAACTCTTCCATGAAGAGCTTCAAAAGGAGCCATACCGATGCTGGAATGATAACTATTATTATAGGCAAACTCAGTCAATGGAAGATGGTCATACCATCTACCTTTAAATTCCAAGACGCAAGCCCTAAGCATATCCTCAAGTGTTTGAATTGTCCTCTCAGTTTGGCCATCTATTTGACAGTAAAAGGTTGTGCTAAGGTGAACATTGGTTCCAAGACCCCTTTGAAAAGATCTCAAAAAGTGTGAAGTAAATTGTGCACCTCGATCCGATATAATGGAATCCTACCAAACCTCGCCAACTAATGGATGTACAACCTTTTATTCTCTTCTTCCCCATATGAAGTCTTGACCGGTAGAAAGTGAGCCAATTTCGTCATCCTATCAACCATAATCCATATGGAATCAAAACCTTTTCTAGTCTTGGGCAATCCAACCACAAAATCCATATTAACTACCTCCCACTTCCAAGTAGGAATCTCTATGTCTTGGTGTAACACCCCACATTTTATATGTACTAATGCTATTTAAATAAATCATGTTATGGTTTGACCAAATCTGCATCAATTCTTGAATGTGCTTGGATTTCGTGTTAGTGGGCGATATCTGAGTCTAAATGCTTAAGAGGGTTGATGG
>JAOTQR010042678.1:0-15229 GCA_025774065.1 Solanum ossicruentum | reverse complement strand
TGAATTTGAACTCCATTAAGCACACCTTATTTGACTTTTCAAATACTTAGTTTTCAATTTGAGTTTGAATTCTAACAACTAATACTTATGTCAGAAAGTTGTCTTATTTTCTTGATTTTAATTTTGTTTCAACAAATTGATTTTTTGAGATAATAACTACTCTCTATCCCAATTTAAGGAGAAACAAAGGAAAACTTTTTAATCTTGTGGTGCATATGAAATATTGGAAAACTTACTAAATTTAGAAAGAAACAGGATAAATCAAAAAAGGGAAGTAAGATGCTTAAATTATGGCAGAGGGTGTATTATACTAGCTAGTTGAATGACCATGTGTGCTATGAAAATATCATTAATTAACTAGTACAGAATCACAAACAAAGAAACATAAAAAAAAAATCACATAAGGATTTAACAAGGTTCAGTTAGACCTAATCCTCCAAGCAAAAGCTGATAGATGTACACAACACAATGCTTTCAACCCCTTAGGACTACATTGTGGGTCTCGTGCCTCCTTTAGAATCCCAGAATTATCCCCTATGTAGAGATCCCAATAGTCCAGAACTATAAAGAAAAGGTTCTTCCAATACTAAAGGGATAATATATTTCTTTTCCAAATATATTAGGATAGGGATCTCCTAATTAAACAAATAGAAATTATGAGTTTCCTAAAATATGCGAGAAATAATTTCAAACTAAGTCATTCTAAATGTGAAAACAGAAAAGTAAGCAAAATTAACGCGAGGAAGATACTTACAAACAATTCCAGGGCCACCATGATCAGTATAATAGATGAAGATATGGTCATTTGGGCCACTGTTCAAAACTTTGCCACTTCCCCCAACGATACCACTTTTGTTGGCAAGGATGACATTGTAAAAGTTTTTAGCATTAACATCTTCAGCTACATAATCCTGACTCAACAAAACAAAATAAGCTAGCAAACACTCTAATCTTGAAAAATTTCCAACATATATATTTGAAGCCCAAAAAGAACAAACCTTTGGGACATCTTTGTAAACATCATGTCCATGTGGGTTATTGATGATGACTCCAGGTCTGGGGTTTTCTCTATTGTGAGCAATGTCATCATACATGAATACAATGATGTTCTCATCTTTAAGACCACCAGCCTTCAGTAATTGATAAGCATGGCACACATCTGCCTGAAATCATATATACAATCATTCTTAGTGTATATATCAAAATGTCTTTGTACACGTAGTTTCGATAACTCAATAAACCTCAGTTAGGATTGCGTCAGTCAAATGGATTGAGATCTTTCATATTTTGGTGACTTAAATCTCTCTTGCTATCTGTTTCTCCACTTGTTTATGCCATGAGGTAGCAATTGAGAAAGACGGGGAAAAAAACAAGAAAAGAAAGAGCCAAAGAAGTGCATGGCTAGTTTAGGAGGATGGGTAAAATAAAATGGGTCAATATTATATTTTTAGCTGTTGGATCACTAAATGATTTAAATGCTTATTATTTTTAATTTTTTAAAAATTTTGATTTCAAATTAAAAATATATATCAAAAAGTTTTAAAAAAATAATTAAATAAGTTGACTGACTTTATAAGAAAAAATACTCATAGTTGAGTGATTCTTAAATTAAAATTCAAAGTTGAGTGATTTTCAGTATAAAAAAAAAATAGTAATTGAGTGACGATATGAGTAATTATATCCTAATTAATATAACGAACAGAGTTAAGGAGTTAAGCTAAGGGTGGGTCAACAAATGGAGACCCCAAACACTTCCTCGCAAGAAAGGTTGAAATCATAAACATGTATTTATGGATTAGCTCGTTATGTCTACCACTCAAGTGATGCCTTCTACTCAAAGTCCGTCGTCCTCTCACTTCTTTCGAGCTTCCTTAGCAGTCACCCGTCATTTAACTATCATTTAGATTATTAACTAGGAGTGCACATAGTGTGAGTTGATTTGATTCTTTTAAATACTAAATCAAATCAAATAAACAATAACCTAGGATGATAACCTGATGCCTATAATTATCCCAGCCATTGGAGCCAGCAACTAGGACGGCCCATTTGGCTCCTTCTGATTCTTGGTTTAAGAATTGAGAGATACTGCGACCTTCAATATTAACCAATATTGAGACCAGAACAAGGAAAAATACACCAACAATGTTATGCCTAGATATCATTCTAATTATATTGTGTTTGAAATTAACAAAGAAACCATTCAAATATTGAGCTAGGTGTATGACAAATTTATAGCATCCTTAACTTTGTACCAGCAACGCTAAAGACGTACAAAGGTTCTCACAACGTAGAATTCAAAGGTCTTAAAGGTAAACCAACCATAGGAATTCACGAAAGTATATATTTCAAGAACTTGACAATTAATGCCATATCATTTTGTCGTATATTATGAGAATTTATTTTAAAATTTTGATCGTAGATTTGAGAATGTTTCTCTAAATATTTTTCTGATCATATCTTTAATATTGAGTTTACCATGAGAATTTGATATGATTTTCTCACATCTTTAATTTTTTTACAAATTTTGATTTTTGAGATTTTCACTCTCGTATTTCAAAATATGTCCAAAATCAACTTCAAAAAGTCTAATTTTAAATTTCATCTTTTAAAATCTATGATGCGAATTCATTGTTTTACAAGAAAATTCTAGTTACTTATCATAGTTTTGTCATGTCATAGTTTTGTCATGTCATCTCATTGTTTTTGTACGTTTTTTGTCCACTGGGGTATGCCGGTACAAATAATGGAATCAAATATCGGGGAGCCTAATAAAATGTTTTATTTTAACAAATAAAATTATTTCCACTTTCATTGTTTATATATAAAAACTAATTCTATGAATGGATATATTTTTATTTTAATGAAATAGTAAATAGCATTTGTATTCAGGTCTGTGCAGAGAAGACAAGGTAGATCCTCGTCTTCATTATCTATATTTATGAGTTAACATGCGTCTACCCCAGTAAGGGATCTGGTGTCTCGGAACACTATAAGTAGAACTACAAGAAAGTAAACAGCGAGAAATAAATAGACAAGGATTTAACGTAAAAAAACTCCTTACTCAAGGGAGGAACAACTACGTGTTGGGTCCCACGTAGAGGATCGGGTGATAAAATTTAGAAGAAATAAATAAAGTAAAATGGATAACAGAAAATTTAACGTGGTTCACCCAAAACTTTTGGGCTACGTCCACAAACTAACACTTCTATTGTATTTCCTTCTACTATTATAAATAGTAGGTACACGTGTACAATTTCCTCTACTATTACAAATAGTAGGCACTTCAGAGAAAAATACCAAAAATAGTGACACACTATTTCTTTTAGGAAAAAATATTTCCTAACCACACACTCTAATTTTTCTTTACAGACTATTTTATTTTATAGTCTATGGTATACCTCATAGAATAAATAAATACATAATATTTGTTTATTTATTCTATGGCTCTCTCTCTTTGTATTTTCTCTCTGACTTCTTGATTCTTTTTGGATGATGAAATAGAGGAGCTGAAGGCTCCTTTATATATAGGCAATTGTTTGCCGTGTATAAGAAACAAATTGTGCAACTTTGGCAATTTGCCCAATTTGAAAAGAGAATAACATGTGAGCAATTTTGCCAATTTGCCATAAATTGGCAGCAATCTTTGACTATCAAAACGTGTGGGCCCTCCAGTTGGAGGGACCCACCCATCAATCTCCCCCTCCCGACAAATAGAGGGCTACACACTTTTGCAATTTCGACTGTCATGCCATAGCTCCCCCTGCAAATGTAATCAGGTAACCTGATGTAGACTCTCTTGAGTCAAGAGTCAACATCACCAGCTAAATCTGCTATTCATCTTGCACAGCCACTATCAATTAGTGGGTTACGCCACTTGACCGCCACTTTGTCAAGAAAAACTTTTGACGCAAGGCATTACCGCCGACCTCCCTTCCAGCGTTTATCATTTTGGATCTGCCACCATCTTGTATCGTCACAACAACCTGCGGGACACGCCTCCTGTTCTCACTTGACAGGAAGACTTTCGATACAAGGCACCCTTGCAGATCTTTTTGGTCTTGTCACATAAGGATGTTGAACTCGTCTACAAGATTTCCTTGTTCATCATCACTGTTTGCTTTCCACTCGTTGTTCCTATTGTTTTGTCGATCATTCTTGAATTTTCGATAAAATTACTTGATGTGACCTTTTTTCTTGCAGTAATGACATTCAACATTTGCGTATTTGGAAGCCTTCACTTGACTTCTCCCTCTCTTTTCAGTAATCAGAACATCTGATTCTGAGAAATAGGTTGAACCTTGAGATGTACATCTCATTTCTTCATTTATATACTGCTCTTTACAACTTCCATGCTTACTACACCGTTTGGTGCAGTATTTGTCAAAGAAACATTCAGAGTTTCCCATGACTTTGATAAGGAAGCTAAAATCATAAGAATAATTATCTCATCGTCAAATTTTATGCCCATCGTTGATAACTGGTCCACCATTCCTTTTATGTTATTAAAGTTATCAGCTACAAAAATGTTTTCTTGATATTTTACTTCCATCAACTGGGTTAAGTAAAATAATTTGTTGTTGCCGGTCTTTGAAGCATACAACTGCTCCAGCTTGTTCCACAGTGTTCTAGCATGAGTTTCGTTACAAATATGATTGTAAATATTGTCATCGACAAAGTGTCGAATATATCCACAAACTCGTTCATGCTCAAACACCCACTCATCTTCGGACATTCGTTTCGATTTGACGGTAGAGAATACCGGCAAGTGCATCTTCGTAATCATGAGAAGATCCTTAATTTTACTTTTCCATACATGGTAGTTTGTACCGTTCAGGTTGATCATTTTGCTTGTCTTCACCTCCATAATTTATCCCGCAAAATTATTTTACCAAAGTAATTCTTTTCTGATGTGGAAGTTCAGACTATGCTGCAACCACAGAGCATACTCATATAGAACCTTGGCTCTGATACCACTTGTTAGGTCCTACGCAGCGGAACGGGCAATAAAATTTTGGAGGAATAAATAAAGTAAAATGGACACCAGAAAATTTAACATGGTTCACCCAAAACTTTTGGGCTACGTCCACAAACCAACACTTCTACTATATTTCCTTTTACTATTACAAATAGTAGGTATAAGTGTACAATTTCTTCTACTATTACAAATAGTAAGCACTTTAGAGAAAAATACCAAAAATAGTGACACACTATTTCTTTTAGGAAAAATATTTCCTAAGCACACACTCTAATTTTTTCTTCACATACTATTTTATTTTATAGTCTATGGTATACCTCACAGAATAAATAAATACATAATATTTGTTTATTTATTCTGTGGCTCTCTCTTTGTATTTTCTCTCTGAATTCTTGATCCTTTTTGGATGATGAAATAGAGAAGCTGAAGGCTCCTTTATATATAGGCAATTGTTTGCCGTGTATAAGAAACAAATTGTGCAACTTTGCCAATTTGCCCAATTTGAAAAGAGAATAGTGTGTGAGTAATTTTGCCAATTTGCCATAAATTGGCAGCAATCTTTGACTGTCAAAACGTGTGGGCCCTCTAGTTGGAGGGATCTACCCAACACTACGACCTATCATGACAGGATTTCCCAAAACCCAAATCCACTAATGAATGAGCAACGTAAGGAAATACAATACACATGACTTATTTCTCTCACTTTCTCACCATTCCTACTTGCAACCTAGTTACAAGCAATGAGCAACAACACCACCACCTAGTCTACACTCTCACAACCTTGATGAAGTTAGACTACACTACAAGACAACCATAAACTATACACAACCCACAAGGAGTACAACTCTCAAAACAATAAACTGAAACAATGACCGCGTTCTTTTATATACTAGGAGTGATCTTACAGTTTGCAAACCAAACACAACAACTAACAAACAAAAAAACTATAGAAGTCTTCTATCAGGTCCATCGTATGTAGCAGTGTATCTTCTCACACAAGGAGCCAAGAGAGAAATTTTTGGATCAAGAATATTCAATTGTGAAATCTTTCAAAACCTTGAATTTATTTTTTGGACAAGCTCCTTTTATACTGCACTCAATGTAGTATATGGACCGTCATTCCTTCAGTACAACTGAGATTGATATCTCACCAACTATAGCAGCTTTTAAACCAGTTGTATCCCATATTTAACTTAGCACAGCAATCTGATAGCCTACCTTGTCCTCGACTTAGTTTGTTAATCATCAAAACATCAAAGTCATGTACTTAACATTTTCCCTCCTTTTAATGATGACCAATTGTGTTCCCCGTGAAAGGATGAATTGCTACCTGTTCCCCCTGAATGTAGGCTTCCCCCTTTATTCCCAACAACTGTACTTGTTCCCCTTGAATGTAATCTTTCCCCTTTTGGCATCATTAAAAACCAAACAATAAACTAAGAGAATAGTCACAGTTAAGAAAAACCAGGTAAATGAGATCACATAAAGTGAGCAAAAGCATAGAAAGCAAAGAAAACGAACTAGAAAAGAGAGTCATAACAAGAAATCATTTCATCTCAAATTGGCATTCCAGTCATAGCAACCAGAAGATATAACATGATATGCCAAGACCAAGCTACACCAAAAATTGTCAAAGAATAGGATCATAAGAAACAGAGGGGAAGAACAAAAAAGACACAAGGTTGGATGACCTAGGAACTGGAGGACTTAAGGGCAAAAGACTAGATAAGCGTAGTCATTTTTGCATTAGAATCATGATACGCCCGAAGAAGCTGGTGAGTGAGAGACTTGATCTCCAGGGCATGCTAAACATTTTCTTCTTTCAGCTTGATCAATTCAGCATAGCCTGGTCCCTCACTTGTGCCTTGGGCCAGCTTAGCTTTTGTAAGATCACCTCAGCATCCTTACGTGCCAAGACAACAGTCAACTCCTCTACTTGTGCCTTTAAGGCCTCTTTCTGATGTATCAGGTCAGACATGGGAGATTTCCTGGTCCCATCCTTCAGCTCCCCACACTCACACTCTGCAAAGATGTATAAGACAGAGCTCGTTTGATGGTTCTAGCTATACCCTTTCCCATCTTCACTGTATAGTACTCGAACACATGATTTAGCAGGTACCCATAGTCCATTCCATACTTGCCCGCACTCATATTTAAAACCTTAGTCATGTCTTCCATCATCAATGCTGGTAGGTTGATGTCTTCCAGAGTGCTAAACATCTCCATCAAGTACAAATCAACCATAGTAGCTATGGTCTTCTTCTCTATTCTAGGCAACACAACCTTGTTGACAAACTCAAAATATAACTGATATTGCCCCTTAAGAAACTTCTTGGCAATGACTGAGGTGTTTAGTTTTTGCACCTTCCCAATCAATAGCAAGAAGTTCTTCGTAAGAGATTTGTCAATAATGGTTTTGATCCCTCTCCTGTTCATCTTCAAAACTTCCTCATCTACCCGGAATGAGATATCCCTCACAGATGTCATAAAACCTCCATCCTTTTTAACCTCAAAGTTGAGGTAAAGCTCCCTTACCTCCCACTCATGCAAGAAAGGAATCGACCATTCAAATTGGTGGGTCTATCCTTGGAAATCAACTATGTATGCTAACTAGCCGCAAGTTCAAATAATCTTCCACTCAACACTTTTTGCTTTTCCAACAACCTAATCCTCTCCTCTCTGGTAAGAACTTTTTCAACATTTTGTCTCTTAACAAGTGAACCTGGTCCTTGAGTGGGAGCAGGGTCACCCCTTTTAGTTTTCCCAACCTCTTTCTTTCAAGTCTTAGGGTCCTTTATACTGTCAAATCCTTAAGATGGAGGCTTGGTTACCTCAGAGTGTATTTTGAGACCAAATCAACTGATGATTATCCTTATCATCGTCAAAGTTTTCTTCAGCATTTTCAGAGACATTCACAGGCCTGATCTCATCGCCTGGGGTTTGATCAAATACTGGTGTGCCCAGTTCTGGGCTAAGATCAGGGGAGGCAGGCTCAACCTTGGTATTTTCTTCATTCTTTTTAAGGTCTAGCAATCCCTTCAGGCCCCTCTACAAGTATATTGGACTCCACGCCTTTGTCCACGACCAAGTCCACCTCAGTGTGCTTTTCAGATAAAGAAGAAGAGGTAAGTCCAAGTGGGGAGGAGTCACCCTGTTCTTCAATAACACTTTATGGTGGTTCTACTGGGGTTACATCAGGTGCTGCAATGGGTGATTCTAATCTCTCTGATGTAGACTCAGAAGGAAGTGGAAGATTCGATGAAGAGGGTGAAAGGTTTTGGGTCAATGTGTGCAACTCTTCAAGCTTTGTCAGAGTATGAAGAGGAGAAGATGGGGGTGTGTTAATGTTTAGGGAAGGAATAGACTCATTTCAGTTCCTAGTTGTGAGGGGCTTCCAGACATGTTTGAAGTTTTTCACAAGATAACAAGAACACAGGAAAAAAGATGAAAAAGAAGAAGAAGTAGTTGATTCGATTTCTAGGAAATCGATGAGAACAAAATGGCGAATGAAAGTCCATTTAAAAGTGTGGAAAGGAAGCATCTAGTTACTGATTTGTTATATTGCTTTGGTTCTCAGGACAAAATGATGTTGGTTTAGAAAAGCTGAACCGACATGACAGGTCTCGAGCACCCATATTAATGTTGTTAAAAGATATGAAAAGAATACCAACCTGGAAGGGAGTGAGGTCCCTGATGAGCAAATACTTAAGAGAAACCTTTTAAGTTCAAATTCTTCAATTCCTATGAAAATGTCACAAATTCTTCAGATCTGCAATATACACATAGGCATTTAACTCATAGTGAATTATTTCTTAGATACTTGCCTTATCATTTCAGGCCAAAACTTTGGGGAAGTTCACAGTCATTAAGACAGTGAGTGATTTTGCTTGATTAGCCCCAATTTAGTCTGTTCCTTTCAAATTGGTCCCTACACAGAGGCTTACTAAAGATGTCAGCCATTTGATTTCAGTATTGCAAAACTTCATGCATATATTGCCCTTTTCAATCTGGCCCCTAAGAAAATGATGTCACACATAAATGTGCTTTGTTCTTTTGTGAAGAACAAAATTCTTAGCCATGTTCAAAGCGATGGTATTGTAACATGTCGAGGGAATTATGCCTATCAGTACTCCAAAATCTTCAAGTTGTTGTTTGATCTATAATAATTGTGAACAACAAGCTAAAACAACTACATATTCAGCCTCAACAGTGGATAATGCAAATGAATTTTGTTTCTTGGTCCCTCTGGAAATCAGTGAAGAATCTGGAAAATAATCCACACGAGATGTGCTTTTATAGTCAACTACGTACCCTACAAAGTCAGCATCAACATATCCCCCCAGATCAAAATAATCTCCAACAGGATAGTACAGGTCCAAGCATTTAGAACCTTTGAGATATCGAAATATCCTCTTTGTAGCCTTTAAGTGTGATTCTTTTGGACAAGATTAAAACCTAGCATATATGCCAATGCTGAAAACTATATCAGGTTTGCTAGTAGTCAAATACAACAATGAACCAATGATCCCTCTATACATAATGGCATTCACCATAGTACCAGATTCATCAACATCCAGCTTAGAACTTATCCATATTGGAGTATCAATAGGCTCTGCATCCATCAGCTGATACTTCTTAAGCAGGTCCCTGATATATTTTTTCTTGAGTAACAAAGGTACCACTAGGGGTTTGCTTAATCTACATCCCATGAAAGAAGCTAAGATCTCTCATCACACTCATTTCAAACTCAGTGCGCATCAGGTCCCCAGACTCTTGACAAAGAGAGTTTGTGGTAGCACCAAAGATGATGTCATCAACATATACTTCCACAATCAGTAGATTCTTTCCTCTAGTCTTCAGAAAGAAAGTGTTATTGATTTTACCTCTTTTTTATCCATGACTGAGCATAAATATAGACAACCGCTCATACCAGGCCTCATACCAGGCCCTTGGAGCCTGTTTCAGCCCATATAGTGCCTTGTCTAATTTCGTGACATGATCTAGAAATCTAACATTTCCAAACCCAGGGAGTTGCTTCACAAAGACTTCTTCTTTAAGGTAACCATTCAGGAATGCACTCTTTACATCCATTTGGAACAACTTAAAATCCATGTAAGTGGAAAAAGCAATCAATATTCTGATATCCTCCATTCTAGCCACTAGAGCAAAAGTCTCATCATAATCAATCCCTTCTTCCCGATTGAAACCATGTACCACTAATCTGGACTTGTTCCTTGTGATTATACCATTTTCATCTAACTTGTTCTTGAGCACCCATCTGGTCCCTATTACAGTTCTATCTGAAAGTCTAGGAATTAGATGCCACACTTTGCTTCTCTCAAACTGAAGTAATTCTTCCTACATGGAGTTCACCCAGTCAACATCCTTGAGAGCTTATTTGATATTATTTGGTTCAACGGAGGACAAAAAGGCACTTCAGGATATCAGGTTTCTAGTCTTTGACCTGGTTTGGATTCTAGAGTCCAAAGGAGTGACTAGATTGTTAATAGGATGAGATGATTGATGTTGCCACCTGGAGGTCTTTGCAAACTAATCCTGATTCCTTAGGGCATCAAGGCCATTTCCTTTTTTTGTTGCACAGTATTAGGCATTTCATCATGATCAACACTATCTACCTCCGTGTCTCTTGAAAAAGTACCAAGTCCTTCTGAAGATTCTCCATTAGCATCACCTTCATTTGTTCTATCCTCATTTTGTACAACAACATCCGTTGAAGGATCATTTATCAGATTGCCCTTTGGAAGTTGGAGGGGCTCATCCAGGTCTGAGTTCTCTAAATCACTGAGATTTTTCATATCACCAGACTCATCAAGGATGACATGCACACTTTCTTTGATACAAAGAGTTCTTTTGTTAAATATTCTATAAGCCTTGCAATTTGTAGAGTATCCAACAAAAACACCCTCATCACTTTTTGAATTAAATTTTCTAACTTCCTCCTTCCCATCTAAGAGAACAAAACATTTACATCCAAAGGCCCTCAGGTGACTGATGCTGGGTTTTCTACCAAACAAGATTTCATAGGGAGTCTTGTTCTTAACAGACCTGATCAGACACCTGTTTGTTACATAACATGCAATGTTGATAGCTTTAGCCCAAAAGTTCTTGGATAATCCAGACTCAATCAAGCATGGTCCTTCTAATTTCCATCGGTGTTCTATTTTTCCTCTCCACAACTCCATTTTGCAGGGGTGTTCTAGGAGTCGAAAATTTGTTATGGATTCCTTCAACTGCACAAAAACCATCAGTTTTGAATTTTCAAACTTAGTACAATGATCAAACTTGATCCCTGCAACATTGCTTGCAAATTGATTCTGAACTTATTTAATGAGGTTGATCAACAACTCAGCAGCTTCATCCTTTGATCTCAGGAACCTTACCTAAGTGTATCTTGAGTAGTCATCTGCCACTACCATGATGTATCTCTTCCCACCATGACTTTGAACCTTCACATAACCACAAACATCAACATGAATAAGCTCAATAAGTCTAGTGGTACTTACCTCATTTTTAGATTTGAAGGAGCTTTTTGACTGCTTTCCTTTAGCACATGCAACACACTTTGGAAGTACTTGAAATTCATCATCGACAGACCACGAACCAAGTCCTTGGAAGCCATCTTATTCAGCAGAGAAGGGCTGACATGACCAAGTCTCCTATGCCACAAGTCACTTGAATTATCTTGGACCTTGAGACATGTGAAATTGCCTTCCATTGTAGTTCTAAGATCTACTACATACATGTTTTCGCATCTTTTTGCTGTGAGGATCACTTTATCAGTAGACAAGTTTGTAACAATGCACTTGTCTGATAAGAACTTAACCTCATTGCCTTTGTCACAGATTGAGAAACACTAAGAAGACTATACTCTAATCCTTCAACATAGTACACATCTTCAATAGTTTTCTTAAAGCACTTGCCAATCTTTCCTATGCCCATGATGTACCCCTTTTTACTATCACCAAATGATACGTTGCCACCTTCAATTTCTTTTAAAGAGAGGAAGTTTTCAGTCCTTCCAGTCATGTGCTTTGAGCATCAATGCCAATCCTCGGGCTTTATTTATAAAGTCTCTATTCCTTGGTAATCAAAGCCCAAAGATCTATGAATTAGCTCATGCTTGACTAGCCAAGCAGACAAATGAACTGCATCTTTTTATCTCTCCCACATTTTTTATTTGTATAAGTATTTCACATTTACGATTTAAATTTATGAAAATTAACCCACCACTTCTTATTCTAGACAAAGGAATCCTGTCTAATTCACTAATTTGGTGGAAGATACTGAATTTTTATATTTGAAAAAGATTTTCGTAGGAATTTCTGAAGTAGATGGTGTTTGATACAGAACTCTTTGATCTTAATTTCTCGTATGAATATTGCATCAAACATGAAAACTGTCCATAAACTAACACTGATTACATCCTTCAGACTGTTCCTGCATGTGATCACTTGTTAGTTTTGGAAACCTACTTTAATCTAAGTTCCCAATAATGAGATAGAGGCCTAATCATAATTTTTTGGTCCAACTAGGCTAAGGTCTGTTGCTCAGTTTTGACTTAGGACAGATCCTTCATTCACCATTTTATTTCCTCAGTAATCAGATTGCTGCCTTTTTAGAGTTCACTTGAGAACTTCACAACTGCCCTTCAGATGACCATTTCTGCCACAATGCAGACATAACAACTTATCAACAACAGAGACATATTTGCTGTAGGGATTATATGGGGGATCAATCTTGTTGACAAATCCTATACCTCACTTTTCATGACCCCAGCTACAAGACATGTCACCCAATAGTTTTGAAGATGCAGTCCACTTCATGGACTTGTTCAGGTCCTCCTTAACCTTTAGCGGTCAGTCTCCATCACAACATTTTTTTCTAAGGCTAGATTCAACTTTAACTCAGCTTCCTTTAGTTTCTCTTCTAAATCAAGTTCATTTTCACTTATTTTAGCTTTTAACTTAATATCAAACTTAGCGTCATTCTCCATCAGTTTCAACAATTCATCTTTTTCAGTTTCAAGAGCCATAACCTTAACTTTCAGATCAGATAATTGACTAGTCAAAATATTTTTTTTCATCATGTGACATATCCACACTATTGTTTAACAGGTCTTTTCAGTAGTTAATTGACAAATGGAGTCAATAAGAACATATTGCAAGCTTCTTTCAACTTTTTGGTAGTGTAAAGATCAAAGTTCTCTTTTAAGTCTACCAGTGTTGCCTATTCTTCCTCTTTTTCCTCATCATCTGATTGAGCCATGAAAGCAAACAAGATGTCAAAGATTTCATCATCATCATTTACAACAAGCATAGATGAGTCCTCAGATTGTTCTTCATTATCAGAATCACTGGAGGAGTGACCTCACACCCCAGAGCCTTCATCACAATCTGATCAGCTGCAACCTTCTTCCTGAATTTTTCTGGAACCTAGTTCTTCCTTCAATCTTTCACAAACTTTGACACCCTCAACCTTCCAAAGGGACACCTTTTAACATAGTTTCTTGGTTTTCCACATCCAAAATACAACTCAGCATTACCCTGTAACCTTCCTGCATTACCTTTCCTTGTAAAACTAAGATTTTTTCTGATAATCTTCTTGAATCTTTTGGTGAGATATGTCAAATCTACACCATCAACTTCATCAACATTGTGAACAACTTTCAGTGCCAAAGTCTTATCCTTCTTTTGTTCTCTCTTAGTCGTAGCATGTTTCTTATCAGTTCATGAGTTTGAAGTATGCCAATGAGCACATCCATGGTCAAAGTTTTCCTATTCTTTAATTCTGTGATAGCATCAACTTTGCTTTCCGAAGAGTAGGGAAACACTCTGAGAATCTTTCTCACCTGTTTGGTTTGACTAATAGGTTCTCACAAGTATTTCAGCTCATTTGTTATAGCTGAGAACCTGATCTCCATGTCGTGTATGGATTCACCTTCCATCATAATAAAGTCTTCATACTGAGAAGTCAACATGTCCACTTTAGACTTCTTTACTTGCTAAGTACCTTCATGAGCATTCCTCAGATAGTCCTAAATCTCTTTAGCTGATTCACATGCTGAAATTTTGATATACTCCTCAGCTCCGATCCCACACATGATATATTTTTTTGCCTTGTATTTTTCTCAATCTTCTTTCTATAAGCCTCTGAGTATGCCGCCAGGTCTTAAGAACCTGCTTAGTTGTTTCTCCTTCCTTCAATTCAGTTAGAGGAGTACATGGTCCATCAAGAATGACGTCCCATAGTTCACTATCTTGTGCTGTGAGAAAATCATGCATACGACCTTTCTACCACTCATAAAACTTGCCATTAAATCTTGGTGGCCTTGTAGATGATTGTTCCTATTCTAAGCTGCATGGAGCATCCATATTCACTAGAAAATCTCTTGATGTAAACCTTATAGAGATCCCTACTCTGATACCACTTGCTGAGTTAATATGCGTCTACCCAGTAAGGGATCTAGTCCCTCAGAACACTATAAGCAGAAACTAGAAGAAAGTAAACAGGAAGAAAAAAATTCGCAAGGATTTGACATGGAAAAACTCCTTTCTCAAGGGAGGAACAACCACGATCTGTCACATAAAGATTTCCCAAAACCCAAATTCACTAATGAATGAGCAAAGTAAGGAAATACAATACAAACGACTTATTTCTCTCACTTTCTCACCATTCTTACTTACAACCTAGTTACAAGCAATGAGCAGCAACACCACCACCTAGTCTAGACCCTCACCACCTTGATGAAATTAGACTACACTATAACACAACCTTAAGACTATACAGAGCCTACAAGGTATACAACTCTCAAAATAATAAATAACAATAACTGTGTTCCTTTATATACTAGGAGTGTTCTTATAGTTTGCAAACCAAACACACAAACAAAGAAACTACAGAAGTCTTCTATCAGGTCCCTTGTATGTAGTGGTTGTATCTTCTCACACAAGGAGCCAAGAGAGAACTTTTTGGAACAAGAATATTCAATTGTGAAATCTTCCAAAAACTTGAGTTTATTCCTTGGACAAGCTCCTTTTATACTACACTCGATGTAGTGCATGGAACGCTGATCCTTTAGTACAACTAAGATTGACATACCACCAACCAGAACAAATTTTAAACCAGGTGTATCTCATATTTAACTCAGCACAGTGATCTGATAGTCTATCTGGTCCTCGACTCAGTTTTTTAATTATAAAAACATCCAACTGATGCACTTAAACTATATATATA
>JAOTQR010042667.1:0-15230 GCA_025774065.1 Solanum ossicruentum | reverse complement strand
TCTATACATTTTATAAAGGATTTCTATATTTGACATGTCTTTATGCAAGTAAACAGTGACACAGGCCAAAAGGAAATTCATGTGACTAGGCCGTTGGAGCCTCGGTGTCGAAAGTACGAGACATGACCATACTTTAATTTACATAGTCTACAAAGCCTCTAGATAAGAGAAAGTATCTGATAAGGGTCGAAACAGAACCCCGCCTCAATTAACTATACAATGCAAACATATAAGCTTTTGAAACACACAAAGCTCCGAAGCAACCTGGAGCTTGGTAACAGTAGCTGGATGTCCTTGACTCTACTGGGAGATCTACTAGCACCTGTACCTATAGCATGAAATACAGGTCCCCCATAAGGGAGGTCAGTATGAGATAATGTACTGAGTATGTAAGGCATGAAGTACTGTATATGAAGTAACAACTCCAAATGAAACTATGCACTAATGTTGAATAAGAGACCACCTTTGGATATACTTTGGGATCGTATACTTTATGTTCTTTATATTACTTTACCTTTACTATATAATCTATGCACATCATGTACTGTAAATGACCAACTGATCAGTGGTAAACTATATTGGGATCGTCCCTAGCTAGGTTCTTCCTTAAACCCTCGGCTACCACCCATCAAACACTATATACTTTACTTTATCTTTCAATTATCTTTGACATGATTCTTTTGGTGGTCACAATCTTGGAGTTATAGATCTACAACATGTGACATGAAAATAATCATACAAGACAATATGGCAATGAAGAGAGTATGTTACATAAACAATGAAATGCGTATAAAATGAAAGAAAACTCATGAACTTTGTTTTGCAACAAGGACTCATGTACTCGGTATCCACGTATGTATGTGGATTTGAAGGTAACTATTTATATAGGAGCAAATGAATATGTGCAAGAGTGGAGACATAGTTGTTAGTCATGTTGGAGTAGATAAATGCCTTTACTTACCGAGGGATCTATGTCTCATGCCAAAAGATACGAAATCAAGTAGCCTTGCATACCTCGTTGTAAGACCTCGTTACTACCTTGGAGTGGCTGCTTTTCCCTCAAATATTTATCTATAGCATATTAGGCAATAAGGCTAGTATTAGCAGTAACACAATACTTCTAGGTAGTCCAATATCATAAAAACGATCACCCGGACAGCAAGCTTTCAATTAGCAACGCAAAGGCACTTCTTTAACCTTTTCACTTATAAACGTATTTTCTAATAAATATTCTCATGTAAATATCATTTATATCTTATTTTTAGACCCTTAGCAGTCCTGCAATAGCCCACAAAGCACAACACATAACAATTCTTCACAACATACAAATAAGCGGCATAACGTTATATCCTTTCACCACACTTCAATATCAACAATCCCAAAACTATTTTAACTTTAACTAAATTCTTTCCAATATTTTTACCATATAAAACCAGTCTTTAAATAGTCCACAAATAGTCCCAAAGCAGGGAAAGGTCGTGGAACAATATATTATAATTCTACACAACCTGCAAATGGACAGCATAACATTACCCTCCTTCGCTACATTTCGACGTCGACAATTCCAAACCTTTTCCAACTCTAACCAAAGTTTTTCAATAATATTTACACATATAAAAAATGTTAATACAGTCTTAGAACAGCATCCAAGAATTCATGAAGGACATGAGCCAATAGCTTTCCATCCAACAGCCCACAAATACCAATCAACATTACGCTTAAGATAGCACAATAAAACTAGGTTGTTAAATGAAACCAAAATCAGGGAAGCAACCTTAGGGTACTGTATATAACTTAATCCATGTTAAGAACATAAAATTCGCTTCATAATACAGCTCACAAATCATAAAGAAGTCACTAAAACAAAAGGCAAGTGTGCAGCAATTTTCTGGACACATGCTATCTAGAATTTTCAGCATAACATATTATCATATACTTCTAGATTTTTATAAAGAAACATTACTAAAAACACAGTTATAATCACTTACATTTATCTTCAAATTTGAAGAACTCCTTAATAACCCTAAAAGAGTCATTTGGCTACTTCTTTGCTAGGTTGAGAAAAGTTTAGAGAGAGAGTTTGGGAAAGCTGAAATTTTTTTCCAAGTCAAAAAGGGGACTGAAATTGCTGTTTGTAATCCCCTCTTTAAAGGCCTATCTTGGACGACTTTCTTTGGGACTTTTGACCTCCTAATACCACATAAAATTATAATAATTAATCAGCATCTAGTTCCCCCTAAATTGGGCCAAAATGGGCATCAAATTTAATGGACTTTGGCTGCCAATTTCCATCTTTCCTCTTAATCTGTTTTTGGCCCAAATGGTCAAGTTGTTTGTGATATACTTGGGATTTTCTTTACATTCTTCTTGGGACGAAAATAACGTACATTTATGATGCTAAAGCATGGAATAAAATTAACCCCTTACCACAGACTTTATCCATAATCGGACTTGGACAAATTTGACATCGAACCTCGCCTCTGTTTAGCTAGCAAATTTAAGCTAAGCAAGTAGGTGACTCACCTACTAGATTATTAATTCATACAAATACTTAATTATCTTACTTTCTTTAGGATTGTTATATCCTCAATTTAACATAAAACAAATATACACTTGACCCTCTTAAGCGTTAGACGCCCATATTGCCCATTAACACGAGAATCAAGCACTTTCAAGAATGGACACTAATTTGACCAATCCATATCATGATTTATTTCACACAGCGTTAGTACATGTAAAATGTGGGGTGTTATAAGTCATTTGCACACATGGTCTCTTTTCTTCCTTCTCCTCATCATGATAGACCTTCCACACATTAGAGTCTTACTTCGGTTACCCCGAAGCTCCTATAATGTTTCCTTTTTCACGAACATTGCTTGTAGGTCTTGGAGATCCTTTGCTTTACTCCTAGTAAATAGTCTTTAAGGGGTACATGACACTCATAATTGTGTCATCTATGCTTTGCATGTTATCAGGTCCTTATATAAAGTCTCCTTTCACATAACTATGTGCCTAGTATAGGTTCATGTATGCCTCTTTATGGGATGATTATGAAAAGGATCTACCATTGGGAAGTAGGTCACACTTTATTCGTTGTGGGGAAGACAATGGAGTGCTAAGTTATAGCTCACTTGGTCTTATGTCAGTTGAGACCACAACCCCACTATGTACAAAGTATTTGACATTTATGCATCATGGATTTCATGGCATATCGATATAATATTCTTTCTTATATACAGTCCTTTCTATGTATGTGCCCTTGTCATCTAACATTGATCACAGGTTAACATGTTCATAAGCATTTGCATGCCTGCATACTTAATATATATAAATATACTAACGCATCATCTTTTGCTTGTAAGATCTAACCATATAGGGACTAGAGACTATCTTCATCCACCTCTTGACAGATAGCTCAGATTGTGAGACTTTCTAGTGGTGAGCCCCTTACTCCAAGGAACAAAGCCAACCTTCTACCAACCTATTATGTTACTTCCACTTATGTCTTTAGTCTGAGGGTAAGCTTGGGACATGAATTGTGTCACGACCCAAGATAGGGCCTAGACGTGATCGGCGAAATCTCGAAGGAACCCCAAACAAGCCTCAGAGCTTATTATTACGCATCCTTGATTGCGTAAGCAATTAAATGACATTGAGAAATAGACATAAGCAATGGAATTTGGGACAAATAGTAAGCCTTCATATCATAACATGAAGAAACAAGAGAGTGAAGATTCATAACTTAGATACATATCATATCCAACAACACCTCTACAACATAGATAAGAGCGGGGGCTAAAACAAAGCAATCGGCCTCACCCTCCTAGTCAATACGTAACCAAAAGAGAGAAAAGCCTTAATACAATGCAAGAGATCATAAATAAAGTCCCCGGAATGGAGGACTCACCAACAAGCTTGATAGAAGTTGTACTAGCCATGTGGAGGAGGAGGAGGATCAAGTGGTGCAACGGTTCCTACATGGTGACATCATGTTGGCATAGAGTATGCATTTGTACGTTTGAATATACTTAGTATGTAGGATGTAATGCAACAAGTGGTAAGTAATGCAATCGAATGCATAAGTATAGGCAATGAGTAACATATAACAATATGGCATGCACGATTGACACTTAAAAGCATGCATATAATGAACATAACCAATGTGCAAGAAGTGACCGCTATCAATTGGTAGAACGTCGCACCATACTACCCTTGGTGATTGTCGTATAAACCGTGTCAATAGGTTGGTGGATCATCACACCCTACCAATTGTGGCGCCGGAGTACTAACCCCCTAGTAAGTTGGTGGATTGTCTCACCCTACCACCCATGGTGTCGAAGTACTAACCCCCCTATAGGTTGGTCGATCATCTCACCCTACCACCGATGGTGCCGAAGTACTAATCCCCCTGTAGGTTTGAGGATCGTCTGACCCTACCACCCGTAGTGCTAGAGTACTAATCCCCCGATAGGTTATCCCTTGACAAGATTACCCGACACGCAACCCCCGAGTAGGGTATGGTCACATTCCAATAGGAGAATATCATATATACACGTATACATTCATCTCATCATCATTTCATCATCATATAGTCATTCACCTCATAAGATATGCATTGGACCTTAAATACCTCAAGAAATCATACCTGGACATTTTATCAAACACTTAGAGGGTTTGTGGTGCTAATGTAAAACCATGCAATTCAAGAGTGAAATCATTAAAGGAAATTTAATGTAAAAGCTTCCATAGATACTTGGTAACACCCTCAAGCAATAAACATTAAAACCCTTCATCAAACCTTCCAATAGACCTTAGATTCATGGCTCAAAACATAGTAAAATAGTCATAATTTCATAAAACCGAACATAGCATGCAGTGATTTTCGTAATAGATAAGACCCATGAGTGAACTAACTTTAAATCATGCAATTTTGAGGAAAAGGAAGCTTGGGCATCATGGGTGAAAGGACCCATGAAAAAAACCCACATACCTTACCTTTGGAGATGAATTTGCTAAAGATTGGAGATAGAGACTTGAAGCTTGAATGAGAACCTTGAAATCCGAATGAGGGTTTGGGAATTGAATTTAAGAGTGAAATATTTGGCTAAGTCTTTTTGGTGAGTATTGGGGAATGTTTAGAATGATACGAGGGTGAAAATGGCTAAGTGTAGGTAGTTTTACGTTTGGGGACACTTTGGATCAAGACTTAAAAGTCTTAGACCTCAGGAAAAATCACTGGATAGGAAATGTACATCTCTGTGTCGCAAACAGGATGGGAAAGACAAATTTCTTCATCTGTGCACCCTTGGCGCACGCGCCAGGGGCGTGAAAGCTCTTTTGATATCGTACTTTGGGAATTTCAAATTTTTATATGGTTGCTCTAATATCAGGGTTAGACGCTTTTTCCCTCTAATTTTGACCCCCTGAACAAGAATATGAAGTCAGATTTTTGATATCACACACCACTTTGGAGATATATGGAAATTATAGTTCTGAGCACTTCTGAGGCACATTTTCGGACACCTTTTGGGGTCATTTCAATATCTCCCAATTGGGAACATTCATCCCCAAATGTCAACGAGACGTATATGAGATACACAAACATGACAATTTCAGCCCTCTTAGAGATGCAACAATGCACTTAAACATCATTTTAAAAATTTCATCATAAGTTTAAAATCATGATGAACATGTCAATTTAAACATGAACATATGCAATGACATGAGGCTGAACTTAGGACTTGAGATCATATGAAGGACTTATATCAATACCTTAGGCTTGAGTGGAGTGGAAAAGTTAAGGATATCTCTTTTGCATGTCCGCTTCGGCCTCACAAGTAGCACTCTCAACATGTTGATTCCTCCAAAGGACCTTAAGGGAAGCCACCTCTTTGTTTCTCAACCTCTTCACTTGCTATCCAAAATATAAACTGCAACCTCTTCACATATCAAATTAACCTCAACAATACCCACAACATTAAGAGGTATAATGGCATTCGGATCACACACATATTTCCTCAACATGGACACATGGAACACCGGATGAACCAATTCCATCTCACTAGGAAACCTGAACTCATAAGCTACCTTTCTAACCCTCCTCATGACTTCATAAGGGAAGACATATCTTGGGCTCAACTTTCCCTTCTTACCAAAACATACCACACCCTTCATGGGTGAAACCTGTAGATAGACCCAATTGCCATCTTTGAATTCAAGGTCTTTTCTTCTCATATCAGCATTGGATTATTGACTACTTTGGGCCGTCTTCAACCTTTCCCTAATCACCATAACCTTATCAAGATCCTCCATAACTAGATCTGGTCCAAACAAAGCTACCTTACCAACCTCAAACCAACCGATCGGTGATCTACAACGTCTCCAATAGAGAGCGTCAAAAGGAGTCATACCGATGCTAGAATGATAGCTATTATTGTAGGCAAACTCAATCAATGGAAAATGATCATCCCAACTACGTTTAAGCTCTAACACACATGCTTTAAGCATATCCTTAAGGGTTTGGATGGTCCTCTCGGCTTGGCCATCCGTTTGAGAGTTAAAGGTCGTAGAAAGCTTAACTCTAGTACCAAGACCCCTTTGGAATGATATGTGAAGTAAATTGAGCCCCATGATATGATATGATGATAAAGGAACCCCATGCAACCTTATCAAGGCATGTATGTACAACCTTGAATAATCTTCAGCCCTATATGTGGTCTTAACCAATAGCAAATGGGCCAATTTTGTCATCCTATCAAGCATAACCCAAGTGGAATCAAAACTCTTTCTAGTCTTGGGCAACCCAACCACAAAATCCATATTTATCTCCTCCCATTCCAAGTAGGAACCTCAATATCTTAGGTTAGGCCACCTGGACTTTGATGTTTGGCTTTGACTTGTTAACAACTATGACAACCGAAACAAATTTGGCAATGTCCCTTTTCATGCCTCCTCACCAATACACATCCCTCAAATCTCTAGAAATTTTGGTGAAGCCGAGGTGGATAGAGTAAGAAGATTTGTGGGCCTCATCAAGGATCTTTTCTATCAAACCATCAACACCAAGGTACACACAACCTACCTTGGTACCTAAGGGCACCATCTCCCACTTGGGAGAAAACCTCCACTTTGCCTTCTTTTACCAAGTCATTCAATTCAAGCAAGGAGGAGTCAAGATCTTGTTTTGCCATCGCCTCATCAACCAAAGAAGACCTATACCTATCCACAACAACAACATCACCACTACCAACCTCCTCCAATCTAATCCCCAATCTATCCAACCGATGCACTTCCCTAGCCATCTCCTTCTCACCACCATCAGCATGAGTAAGGCTACCCATAGACACTCTACTCAAGGCATCCACTACAATATTTGCATTACCTGTATGATATTGCACACTCATATCATAGTATTTAAGAAGTTCTAGCCACCTTCTTTGCCTCAAGTTGAGATCTTTTTGACTGAAGACATATTGGAGTCTCTTATGATCGGTGAACACATCATTATGCACCCAATAAAAATAATGTCGCCAAATTTTCAAAGCAAATACTACAGTAGCCAATTCAATATCATGAGTAAGGTAGTTCTATTCATGCACTTTGAGTTGCCTAGAAGCATAGGCTATCACCTTACCATTTTGCATTAGCACATAACCCAAACCTGCTCTAAAAGCATCACAATACACAACAAATCCCTCAAGCCCATCTGATAGTGATAATATAGGAGCGGACACAAGCTTATCTTTCAAAGTTTGGAAATTCCTCTCACATTCATCGGTCCACACAAACATAGCCTTCTTTTAAGTCAATTTTGTCATAGGGGAAGCAACAGAAGATAACCTATTCACAAACCTCCGATAATACCCTGTTAAGCCCAAGAAATGCCTAATGTTTGATGAGGTCAATGCTCTATAAAGGACTTAGATCAATACCTTTGGCTTTAGTGGAGTGGAAAAGGTAAGGATATCGCTTTTGCCTGTCCACTTTGGCCTCCCAATAATACTCTCAACTTGTTGACTCCTCCAAAGGACCTTAATGGAAGCCACCTCTTTGTTCCTCAATCTCTTTACTTGTCTATCAAAAATTTGAATCAGAACCTCTTTATATGTCAAATTATATTCAACAACACCCACAACATCAAGAGCCACAATGGCATTTGGATCACTCGCACATTTCCTTAACATGGACACATGGAACACCGAATGAACCAAATTCATTTCACTAGGCAATCTCAACTCATAAGCTACCTTGTCAACCCTCCTCATAACCTCATAAAGACCAACATATCTTGGACTCAACGTTCCCTCTTTACCAAAGTGAACCACACCCTTCATTGGTGAAACTATTAGGTAGACCCAATTACCAACATTGAATTTAAGGTATCTTCTTCTCACATCGACATAAGATTTTTGACGACTTTGGGCCATCTTCAAACTCTCCCTAGTAATACTAACATTCTAAAGAGCGTCCATAACTAGATTTGGTCCCAACAAAGCTACCTCACCAACCTCAAACCAACCAATCAGTGATCTTAAACGTCTCCCATAGAGAGCCTCAAAAGGAGCCATACCGATGCTAGAATGATAGCTATTGTTATAGGAAAACTCAATCAATAAAAAATGATCATCCCAACTACCCTTAAGCTCCAACACATAAGCCATATGCATTTCCTCAAGTATTTGGATATTTCTTTCGTCTTGGCCATCCATTTAAGGGTGAAAGGTCGTAGAAAGCTTAACTCTAATACCACGACCCCTTTGGAAGGACCTCCAAAAGTGTGAAGTAAATTGAGTACCACGACCTGATATAATGGACAAAATAACCCCATGCAACCTTATCAAATCTTGAATGTACAACCTTGCATAATCTTTGTCCTCATATGTGGTCTTAATCTGTAGAAAATGAGCCGATTTTGTCATCCTATCAACCACAAACAAAATGGAATCAAAACCCTTTCTAGTCTTGGGCAACACAACTAAAAAAATCCATATTTATCTCTTCCCACTTCCAAGTAAGAACCTCAATTTCTTAGGTTAGGCTACCAGCTTTTGATGTTCTCTTTGACTTGTTGACAACTATGACAACTAGAAACGAATTTGGCGATGTCCCTCTTCATGCCTCCCCACCAATACACATCCCTCAAATTTCTATAAAATTTGGTGGAGCCGGAGTGGATAGAATAAGAAGAATTACGGGCCTCATCGAGGGTTTTGTCCCTCAAACCATCAACACAAGGCACACTCAACCTACCTTGGTACCTAAGGGCAACCTCCACTTTTCCCTTTTTCACCAAGGCCTTTAATTAAAGCAAGGAGGATTCAAGATCTTGTTTTGTTATTACCTCATCAACCAAGGAAGACCTAGAACATCAATAACAACAACACCCCCATTACCGCCCTCTTTCAACCTAACTACCAATCTAGCCAATTGATGCACTTTTCTAACCACCTCTTTATCACCACTATCAACATGAGCTAGGCTACCCATGGACACCCTAATCAAGGCATCAGCCACCATATTTACCTTACCAATATGATAATGCACACTCATATCATAGGTTCAAATGCTTTCGTGACCAAGGATATGTAATGATATGCTAAGAGGCTTGTTTGGGGTTCCTTTGGGTTCCCCAAACGCTATGCCACATATAGGCACTATGCTTGGATAGTGCCAATTTATGGCATAAAAGATGTTTAAGAGAGATTATTAAGTTCAAGTTACTCCTATAATTGCTACTTATAATTCTAAGATTATGTTTTAAAAGATTTTTTTGGGATGACTTAGCACTGATAGGGCTAGAGGTTCGAACTCATCCCGTTAGTTGAGGCATGATTCCCTTGAAGCTAAATCTCGATGTCCATAATATATGCCACCATAGGATCCTTAAAGGCTAGGCTAGTGGATCCATATAGGCCCAAAAGTTATGAAAGATTCAATTGCAAGTTACTAACTTTCGGATATCAATGTTGGCAAGTAGATTCCCTTTTTCCCAATGGAAGAAGTACATTGATCTTTTCCCAATGGATGGAGTTCATTAGAATCCATGTAGTAGCTCACATAGTCTTACTGTTGGTTAGGGTCCATTCCCACAAAGTTTACATGGTCCTATAATATGTCTTAATTTCATGTGTTTAATATGGATTGTCTCATATTGATCTGAGCCATGTTCCTTGTTCATGATTAAGCTTATTCATGACTCATTAATCTTATGTATACTTATAGGTTATGTTTAACTATGATAGCATTACAATTTTATCTGTGCTTTGCATCTAACATACTTAGTACATTCAAATGTATGAAAATATATTTGTCTGCATGATTTAACCATGTAGGGAGAGGTACATCTGCATTTGCTCATGGCTAGTAGTTGGCGTTCAAGAATAGCTATTTATTATGGTGATCCCTTAATTTTGGACTCCACCTATTTTCCACTTCGTATGTAATTGTTTAGACAATATATTTATGGCCCTTCGGAGGCGTTTACTTTCTATGCTGTCTACTATGGATGCTCTCGCTGTTTGATGGAAACCAACCTTACTGGTTCCTTCATATATATTAGTGGTATACTTATGGACAAATGATATTTTCAAAATTATATGCTTTTTATGTCCTCTTATAGAAAAAGATGGCCCATAGCCCCTTTTCCTTAGGATTTATTTCGCAATACATTTCTATTTAATGCATATGAAAGCTTGAGATGCTTAACTGGCTTAGGTAAGGTGCCTACAGGCATCTCATCTATCACGTTATGACTAGGACCCTTGGTCGGATCATTATAAACTTCATATCATAGCACGAGATTTTAAAATGTTCCTCGGATGTCCATGCATACCCTATAGCATTGAGTCTCATTCAAAGTTTTGAAGCGCGCCACTATCTTGAATGAGAGGCTATGAGACAGTTTAGGAAAGTCTTCCCTTCTTTCTTATCCAATGTCATACGTTAGAGTTGAGTAAGGTTTTCCGCTAACTAAAGACAGGATTTTATTTCTTTCTAGATCATGCTGCCTAGAAGAGCTCGCCAGAAATGAGGCACTATGGAACAACAAGTCCCTCCACTCCAACAGGATGGAGGAATGTCTCATGTGGTGTTCTAAGCTTCCTTAATAGTATTGGCCCAAGCATTAGCTAACCAATTGAAAGGGAGATATTCGTACCTCTCCAAGTTCCTACCTCAGCCGCCAGAGTGCATGACTTCACGCGAATGAACAAACTAGAATTTTATGGGTTGAAGGCAGATGAAGACCCTACAGAATTAATTGAAGTGGCCTATTAGGTGGTGGAGGTGATAGGTATGCCATCAGAGGACAAAGTCGAGTTGGTGGCTTACCAACTTAAAGGGGTCACAAGATTTTATACGAGTATGAGGCCGACGAGAAAGGTCAAGAAGTTAGTCCCACTGATTTGGAGGAATTCAAGTGTGGCTTCCTAGACTTGTTCTTCCCTATTGAGCCTAGAGAGATGAAGGTCCAGGAATTCATCAAGATCAAGCAAGGAAGCATGACTATAAAGGGAATATGCCCTCAAGTTCACCCAACTATCCAAATGTGCTCCATTCATGATTGTGGATCCGAGCACTCGCAAGAGCAAACTCATTTTGGGTGTCTCCAAGCTAGTATTGAAAAAATGAAAGACGACCATGTTGGTCAAGGAGAAGGATATTTCTTTCCTAATAACATATGCCAAAAATTTTGAAGAGGAGAAGCTCCAAAAGAGGGTAAGAAAGTCCAAACAGGCTCGTGTGGATGGTGGGAATTACTCTTACCAAAGGATTGGTGGCTACAAATCTCAAGGTGGTACAAGGTCAGGATCACTAACACTCTTCCTTCCTGTAAGGACAAAGGGGTTGTCCTAAAGTCCCAAAGTCCTAACTACCCCAAGTGTGGAAGACCCAGGTCCAACACTTATTTTACTTGTGGAAACCCCGGTCACCATGCCAAGGACTATAGAAGTGGAGGCATAAGACACCAGGTATGTAGGAGTCAAGCTCAAGGTGCTCCCAAGGTCAACTAATTTTATGCCTTTAACAGTCCTTAATAGGTTGAGTAAACCCTAGATATGTTCACCTATATGTTATGAGCTTATGATTCTGATACATATGCACTTTTAGATCTGGGGGAATATTTGTCTTTTGTAACCCATTCTTTGCATACAAGTTCATACATGTCCTGAAGTCCTACATGAGCCTTATGAGGTGAATAACCTTGTGGGTGAGTCTATCATAACCTATTTCATTTTTGTTCTGCATAAAGTTCACCATATGATTTTGTTGAGCTCTTCATAGTATTCTTCGATGTAATTTTTGGGATGGATCAGTGAGATGATTCCTATGCCTAAATTGATTGTTGAACCTATAGGGTCAATATCTAATTTCTTAATGAGCTAGTTCTTGAATGGAAGGGTAGCAACTCTTCATGTACCAGTCGGTTCATTTCATTTGTTAAGGCCTACAAGATGATTTCCAAGGGGTGTATCTACCACTTGGTAATGGTCAATGATGTCTCTTACAAAGTTACTTCCCTTGAGTCAATCCATGTTTTGAATGAGTTCCCTGAAGTCTTTCCAGATGAGTTATCAGGAGTCCCTCCTGAAAGGGAGACAAACTTTGGTATAGATCTTTTGCCCGATACTCAGCCTATCTTAATCACTCCTTATAGAGTGGCTCCCGTAGAGTTGAAAGAGTTAAAGGCGCAACTAAAGGATTTGTTTGAGAAGGGTTTCATTAGACTTAGTCAGTCTCCATGTGGTGCCCCGGGGCTATTTGTAAGAAAGGAGGATGGGTCATTCTGTATGTGCATTCATTATTGACAGCTAATAAAGCCACCATCAAGAATAAGTATCCTCTCCCGAGGATACATGACTTGTTTGATCAACTACAAGGGGCCACTCATTTCTCCAAGATTGACTTGAGATCCGATTATCACCAATTGAGGTTGAGAGGAAGTGACATTTCTAAGGTGGATTTTTTATGTGCTGTCAAAACATAACACTTTTGATACTTAAAACATTGAATTATTTATGGTTTCAAAGCGATGTTAATGGATTTGATTCATTTTTATGTTTGATTTTCAAGATTACAGGATTTGGAAAGATTTTAGTCTAAGAGTGTAGTTGCTACAATTTTTTTTGAACTACGACAGACTTTATGGGCCATGGAAGTTTCCATAAGCCGTGGAGTGGGGTTCATAAGTGAGATCCAGTTAATGGTTGATTTTTTGAAGCTGCATTTACTGACTCAAACAAGACCTGAATTATGTACGTGTCATAGATGAGGTTTCATACCCTGAGGATCAAAAATTAGAATTTTCAGAAAAGTTATTAGATAAAACCCTATACGAACCGTTGAAAGATTTCGTAGAAGTTGTGCCTAGATTTGAGGAATGAAGTCCACGAAGCCCAGGTAAGGGCTGTAAAACTTAGTATGATCCATAATCCTATTCGTATTACCTGCTGATCCAGTTTTCCTATTTTGTTTTGAATTTTTATTTTAAGTACTATAAATAGAGTTTTTGGTTTATTTTAAGTAGAGGAGAGAGGAGAACAGCCGAAAACATTGATAGAAGTGCTTAGAAGCACTTGAAACATTATCTTGTGATTTTAATGCATACTTTGCGGTTTCTTGTGAAGAGTTGGGATTTCTTGTTTCTAAATTCATACTTGTAAATGCTCAATTGTCTTATTCTATATCATGATTCTTGCATCTACAATTTTTATGCATAACTAAATCCACAACTAGTATTGTGGGATCTATGAAGAATTAACAATATAAAATCGAATAATTCATAATTCTTGTAAAGTGTGAATGCATGTGTTCATTAATACTCTTTGTTTTGATTTTTTCTTAACAGTGACCAACATTAGAACTCGATTAGTTGTTATTGACTAGATCAAGATAATAATAAATGGGATAAATTAATTAATAGGATTCGATCGATGTTTTCTCATCTAATCACCCAAACTAGATCAAGTGGAGGTCGTACTATGATAATAGGTAAGGGTTAAAAATGTTACATTGCATGGATGGATCAAATCACGTAGTTAAGTTTACCTCTTTCCTAGATTAAAGGGTTTG
Organism: Solanum ossicruentum; assembly: GCA_025774065.1. Taxonomy (NCBI): domain Eukaryota; kingdom Viridiplantae; phylum Streptophyta; class Magnoliopsida; order Solanales; family Solanaceae; genus Solanum; species Solanum ossicruentum. Next base: position 1,160 of record JAOTQR010042667.1, on the reverse strand, counting down.
GTAAATGTAACTTATTATTTTGCATGCAACACACTAGAAAAGAATGTGATTATTTGGCAATACCAAGTTAGAGAATCATGGGGAACACAATACCCTAGTTACTCTTCTTACTTATTTTACAACACTTGTTCTAGTTTAGATTTACTTTTTAAAAATTACAAATTGTCACGACCCAAGCCTAGGGCCTAGACGTGGCACAGCGCATGGGTAACCCGAAGGGACCCCAAGCAAGCCACTTAACATATTATTACACATCCTTGGTCGCAGTGGTAATAAAATACAACAAGAGATAGTAAAATAGGGACAATGGGGCTAAGGGATGACCTCCAAATCATAAACATCAAGAGTCAAGAGAGCGTCAAAGCTCATAGACTAATACAAAGCATGTCCAACAACACCTCTAAAACTTAGATACTTAGTGGGGGCCAAGACAAGCTACCAGGATCACCCTCATAGTCAACATATACAGAAAACAAGGTAGTCTTGAAACAAGCTACAAACCCCTCGATCTGGTTATCAAGGTACAAATCCCTCGACATGGTTACTTGGCGCGCAACCCCCGAGTAGGGCATGGTCACATTCCAAAACTACATAGAAGAAAACCATATACAATCATTAAATTCATCATCATATAGTCATTCAACTCATAAGACATGCATTGGACCTTCATTTCCTCAAGAAATCATAATCCAGATATTTTATCAAACACTTGGCAGGTGTGTAGTGCTAGTGTAAAATCATGTAATTCAAGAGTGAAATCATGCTAGAAAATTGAATGTAAAAACCATCAATAGATACTTGTTAACACCCTCAAGCCATATACATCAAAGTCCTTCATCAAATCACACAATATATCTTCGATTCATAGGTCAAAACATGCTAAAACAACCATAATTTCATGAAACCCCAATATAGTGTGCAGTTAAATTTATAATAGATAAAACCCATGAGTAAATCAACTTTAAATCATGCAATTTTAGGTAAAAGAGAGCTTAGGTATCATGGGTGAAAGGAACTCATGAAAGAAACCCACATACCTTAGGTTTGGAGAATCCTTGAATAAGATTGCAGATGGAGACTTAAATCTTAAATGAGAACCTTAAGATCTGGATGAGTCTTGTGAAATGACCCCAAAAAAGTGCCCAAAAATGTGCCTCAGA
>JAOTQR010042656.1:0-15230 GCA_025774065.1 Solanum ossicruentum | reverse complement strand
TGAGATATATCAGAAGACAAATAAGTTGATTTCCAAGACCAGTACCAATCCCTTGGCCTAAAAAAGTAATCTTTCTCAATAAAGTAGGTTGATTAGGGTAAAAATGTAGATTTTTGAGGGAAAGCAACAATGCCCTAAGTCTACTAGCAATCTTTACTTATCCGCACCCCATCATCTTGTAGTAGCATCTGATCTACACCCTGTGCATGTGAGACTAGATGGTGTTGAAACTGCTGTCAAGGATAGTTCGACAGTTATTCAAGAGAAAGTCAAAAATTTAGATTCGCTATCAACTAAGACTGAAGACCTATCAACTAAGGTGCAAGAATTAGCAGTATTAACCAAGGATACCCAACAAAAAATAGATCAAGTTGATTTGTCAAAAATAGAGGGGTTAGATCCTGAGACAAGAAAGTATCTTCAACACTCACAAAAGCAGGTAAAGGCATCTCGGCTTATAATTGCTTATAACTCTGCTGAGGGTTGTTCTTCTTATTCCACAATAGATTTTGAATCTGAAGATGGTACTCCCAAGGCGGCGATTGTGCACAGAGAAGGAAGGGGATTAAGATTAGGAACTGTCAAACCTGATAACTACTTTTCTTCTTGGATTACCCTTTCTCCTAATGGAGATGTATCGATTAATGACAGTGTTTCTGTAAAGAAAAGTGATTCGAGTACTTTTGATACCATAGCTAAAAACTTAATGCCTTCGTTTCTTAGTCTTCTCCAAGGTCACACTACGATAAGATATGCCATATTAAAGGATAAGAGTCCAGTTGTCGGTAATATTATAAAAGGAGAAGATATAGATGCATGGTGTTATCTGAGTGAGAACTCAAACGGTTACCTTGCTACATACCCGGCGTATCTCGTTCCCTTTTTATAGCTCATTGTGATGCAGCGGGAAGTGAAGACCTTCAAATTTTTGATCTCTTCGTCATTTAGAAAATCAAAGAATGAATCATTGATAATTCGCCAGATCATTGATACAAAAAATATCCAAATACCAAATCTGACTTCTATATACTCCCCACAAAGTAGACGAAGCTCGTGGGAAGGTCAAAGAACGAACTTGTTCTTCCGACGTTAAGAATTCTTCCAATAATTCCGAGCCCGATCTTTTCAAAAAAGTGCGTACAGTACTTTTGTGTTTCCGAGCTAAAGTTCTAGCACAAGAAAGTTGAAGTATATACTTTATTCGATATAAAGTCTTTTTTTGGAAGATCTGCTATAATAATGAAAAAGATTTCTGCATATACGCCCAAATTGGTCAATAATATCAGAATCTGATAAATCTGACCAAATCGATTTACTAATGGGATGCCCTAATACGGTTGCTTGCCTAGTAGTGCCTCATTTAATATTATGGCATGACAGAGTTTTTCTCAAATCACGAAATCCAATATTGATCAACCACCGACACCATTTGGAGGTCCTTTGACTGCTTTATTGCTTTACAAATACTAAACACCATCTCCTCATTTTTCACTCTAAATTTCAAATCGCCTCTCTCTATATCCACTAATTCCCTAGGTAGTCAAAAATAGTCTACCAAAGATGACAGACACATGCACATCCACCTTTTAGTTGAGTTTCACAAAATCAGTCAGCAAGATGAATTTATTGACCTTCACTAACATGTCATGTAAGATCTCCACCCATCTTTTTATGGATCGATTAATCATTAACAATCTCATAGTCATTGGTGAAGGAGTGTCCAAACCCAACTCCTTAAAGATAGCCAAAGGCTTAAAGTTGATGCTCGCCACAAGGTCATACAAAGCCTTACCAAACATGCAAGCCCCAATTACACATGGACTGGTAAACGAACTTGGTTTATCCTTTTTTTTTTCAACCAAATCGTTTGTCACTATCACACTGCAATAATAAGATTCTTCAATTATTTCATATTCTAAATTCCTCTTTTTGATCACAACATCTTTTATAAAGTTTGCATAACCTAGCACATCCACTAGAACTTCGACTAAGGGGATATTAATAGTGAAAAAGTTAAAAATCGATTATCATTTTTTGGAACTTGGTGTTGTCCTTTTTTGTCTTTACCCTTCGAGAAAAGGGAGGATTGATCTTCACTTGAAGGGTCTTTAATTTTGTGGATGAGGAAGGATGTTTTGGGATATATTTCTAACCTTACTAAATTCACCCGTAAACTTGATAGTACCTTAAGTCCCAAGATTGCAAAGAGAATTGCTTTCTTCACCAACCACCATATAACTTTCCTCTTCCATATCTCAAATAAAGAAGTTTTGACTCCCTTTCCTAACCCAAAAATGTAACACCCCTCATGTTTATAGGCTTGGAAAATAGAACACTTTGATCCTACAACTATAGAACCAATTAAAATGAAATATAGACCCACCTATAACCTGTGGTTCCCAGTGAAAATGAAAAATTAAAAGTTTTCTTGAATTTAACTTATGAGTTACCAGGATGGATCGTATAAGAAACTACATCCCATCAAAGGGTTCATAAACTGAAAGGAGCCAAAATATTTCCAAGTATAGAACCAATTATAGGAAGGACCTACGACCCATAAATTAGTCTATAGGTCATCGTGCATGTTCGTGGATTTGATGTTGGAAATTACAGAAACTCTACATTTATGACATGATGTTCTATGAGGTGAGGTATGATCCGTAGGTTCAACCATGACCCATAGAAGGTGTTTCATGGATAGCTCCGATAGTTTTTAATGAAGGATATTTTTGACATTTCCTATTCATCTGAATTCTAAACTACGTCATTTTGACTATCCTAACTGACTTTATCTACTTAGCCCTTATACATTCTCTTCCTAAGTCATTCAAGGCCTTTAGTATTTAAAATTCTTTCAAGGATTCTCAATATTTCTCTCTCTAAGTGAAGGATTCCATTGAAGCTAGAGCTTGAAAGCTTGACCAAGGATTTTTCCGACTTTATTCTTCATAAGGATTCTACTTGAGGTATGTAGTTCTTCATTCATTGATTAGTTTCAAACATGGAGCCTAACCCAAAACCCTTTTTTTTCAAACCTTTATGGTGATTTCCTATGACATTTTATGGTATAATTCCTAATGCATGGGTTATGATTCCTATATGATTATTTTGTTTACATATTCATGAATTATGATGAATTTCATGATATACATGATTTTCAAGCAAAAGCATGTGAATTTCGAGTACGCACGATTGGGGCCTAATGACTTGACATGGGTTCTCTTACAAATGGTTCAATTTGGTTTTAATTCCATATTTTCTCTATGAATCTCATCCAATTGCATGATTTTGACATAAATTCTTCATGGACCCACACTTAGCCTCTAGTTTCTTATGATAAACCTATGGATATTCATGATTATGACCTCAAAGTATACAAAAGCATGTTTTACAACAATTGTGACATTATGAAAATAGTTATGATGATAATGTTAAGGTCGAAATATCTACCTACGGTATGATGAAAAGAAAAGTAAATGAACTACTATTATCACATAAAGTCTTCATGAAGGATATGATGACTAATGAAAATGTGATTTTAATGAAGTATAAACTGTGTCGAAAGTTAGGTATATGCATGATTTATGTAATCTGTTGGATATGAATTAGCACCGAGTGGGCTTTGGTAGATACTATAGTTCCATAACTATGTTCCACCATAAGAATGATATTGATATTTTTATGCCTAAATGGTGTGCTAATGGATATGTATAGTTGTACGGACACTCACCATGCTAGGATAGAGCCTAAAGGGTGGGATCAAAAGATGATTCTCACTGTGCTAGGATGAAGCCTATAGGTTGAGGATTGAGTCTACCTTAGCAAAGCAGACTCCTCTTAGCTTGATGTTTTGTAAACATCAACATTTCATGTTACAATCCACATATTCTTATAGATCAGTTATATTCTTTTTCCCACATATGTATGTTAATGTTATGAATGGATTTAATAATTCTTCTCCTCATAATTTTGAAACATGCATGCTCATGCATATCTTAGGGTTATACAAGATATGGAAAAACATGATCTCAACAAGGATATAAGCTCAGATAGAAAGCATTGGAGGCCGCGAATTAGAGAAGTAAGCTAATAGGTTAGTAGTGTTACGTTGATGTCAGGCCATGGGGTATAGTAGGGTAGTAGGATTATTCATATCTTTATATCCTATGTTGTCATTATCTGTCTTATATATGTTAATTTTATCATATTTACATACTATCATGTGCTTTACATTATTAGTCGCACTTACTGTTTTCTTTTTTTCTTTTACTTTTTCCTGTATCTAGTTTATTCTACTTATATGTTTTTTTAAACAAGGGACCTTAAGAAGCAACCTCTCTACCTTTGTGAGGTAGTGGTATGGTCTGCTTACATTCTACCCTCCCCAAACTCCACTTGTGGGATTCCACTAGGCATGTTGTTGTTGTTGTTGTTATTGTTGTATGCTCATGCATATTGTGTCCTTATCTCATTGGTTATGGCTATGCTTATTAATACTATTGTGATGTTCTTTGATTCATGGCATACCTACATACTTAGTATTTTCCACATACTAACGCATACTTCTTTTCTTATATGATCTAACCATATAGGAATGGATGACGAGATGAACATTCCATTCTGTGACTAGATTAAGGTTCCAAGCTTGAATACTTGCTGGTGAGTTCCCATGCTTTGATAACAAACCCCTTTATTATGTTTTTCCATTTGGGACTTGTTATTTTCTTTTGATCTATAGCTTGAGTGTGAGCTAGTATGAAATGACATAAACCCTTCCAAGATCTTATGTTGCAGAGGAATGTTTTAGACGCAAAGGATTGATGTATGTTCCCTATAAGGGAAAACTAGACTTTTTTAGTTTTATACACTTTTGCTTGCTTATTCTTTATGGTATGCATATTTCACCTTATCAATGTTTATGATATGAACATGAGGCTTGTATTTGATTACTTTAGATGCCATATTCGATATGTCACGGCTAGACCCTAGGTACGGGTCTTGACACAACATCTAGGATAGGTGTATCCCTTCAAGGACCTTTCGATGATATGTCATGATGGCCATGCACTTCTTCTTATCACCTTTCAGGCTGGCCAATATATTACTAGGTAAACATCCTATTGGTCATTGGTTGAGATGTGCTGAGATTGTGCCAAGTTTTGTTTCCAAATACTGAGTGTGAAGTCGCCATTTGGCTCAATTGGAAAAAATATGACTTTATTCCTTTCAAAAATTTTTTAAGCCTCTACTTTGTTCAAAATTCATGTCACAATGTCTTTGATCAGAAAGCTTTTTGGATTCACATTTGGCTCCTTGGGTTTCATCTTGTCATAGTGTGGTATGTAATGATCTTTCACCTTTTCTTTCTCTCCACCCTTTGAATAATCTTTCCGCTCTCTATCTCTCCAACCATTTGCACTGATCCAACCTTGATTAAAACGACCCAAAAAAGTACTCGAAAATGTGCCTCAGAAGTGCCTGTAATCATAATTTTCATATATCTCAAAATCTGTGTGCACATCGAAAATCCAACTTCATATTCTTGATCAAGGGGAAAAATAGAGTGGGAAATAGGTAACCCTTATCTTACAACAACCGTATCAAAATCTGAAAATTTAAAAATGAAGAATTCCAATGTTGATCCGCGCCTCTAGCACTACGCGGCTGGGCCGTAGACCAGTGTTGTTTTTTTCCACTTTTGTTGAGTCAGTCCAAGGCCTTTAGGTCTTGGGCCTAAGTCTTTGTATGCGTAAATATACCTATACTTAGACATATTTTACCTTCATATCATATAAGACATTCCCAAATGCTCTCTCAAACACTTAGATAAATATTTCACACAAAATTCAAGTGCCAAAACTCATCTAGATCTTAAGGATTTCACTCAAGATTCAATTCTCCATTTCCAATCTTCATCAAGAATTCTCCAAAGTCAAGGTACGTAGGTTTCAACCATTAGTTCCTTTCACCCATGGTTTCCAAGCTTCCTTTTTACTTAAATTATATTTTTCTAACTGATTTACTTTTGGGTCTTACTTACTATGAATTTGACTATAAACTACATTGGTGTTTTGTAAAAGTGTAACTGTTTAAACCTGTTTTAAACTATGAATCAATGATCCAATATGGGATTTGATGAAGGATCTTGATGTATCTTGCATGAGGGTGCTACCATGTATTGGTGGGTGGTTTTACATTGGATTTTCTTGCATGATTTCACTATTGAATTTCATAGTTTTATACTAGCATTATTACACACCCGCCAAGCGGTTATGGATTTTTGAGTTGTTGATGGTCTAGACCATGGAGTATGATTCGAATGACTTTGTGATGATGAAAGAAATGTATATATGTGTCATTTTCCTCTATGGTGTTGTGAGTTGACCAAGCCTCGTTCGGGTGGTTGTAGGCCTGAGTAACCATATAGAGAGGTTGGTACTTTGATTGTCTCGCTTGAGAGGTAGTAGGCCCATGCTACCATGATTGGGGGTATGTACCTCGATTGCCTCACCCGGGATGTAGTTGGCCCATGCTACCATGTTGGGGGGTATGTACCTCAATAACAACGGTGAAAGGTTTGTACCAGTCGCCTCTCCAAGGGGATGGTAGGCCTTTGATATTCTATATTGATGGTCACTTCTTACACATATATTATGTTCTACGTAAGCATGATTAACTCTAAGCATCATCCATGTATGCCATATTTCTATATGCTTATTCATTGCTAATGTTTATGCATTTTGATTATGTTGCTTATCTCTCGTTCTATTGCATCGTACATAGTACATTCAAATATACTAATGCATATTCTATGCCTACATGATGTTACCATGTAGGAACCGGAGCCCCTCTTGATCATCCTCCTCCTCCACGTGGCTAGTAGGATCTCTTCAAGCTAGTTGGTGAGTCCTGAACTTTAAGGACGATGTCTTTTTCTCTTATGTTGTGATAAGACTCTTTTCTTTATTTGTATGCTTCAACTACGAGGGTGATCCCAATTGTTTGTCATGGCCCCCACAAAGTTCTATATGTAGAGGTGTTGTTGGACAAGTTAAGTAATGATGCTATGAGATTAACTCCCTCTTGATTCTTTAATGTTTATGATATGAAAGAGTTCCCTTAGTTCTTTTTCTTTGCTTTATATTCTTGTTGTTGTTTTATTGCTTCCGCAGACAGGTATGTGTAATGATATGTTAAGAGGCTTAATTGGAGTCCCTTCTGGTTCCTTATTCACCATGTCATGTCTAGGCCCTAAGTTGGGTCATGAAATTGATTCTCGGGGGACCTTGGAAAGGTGACTAAGAACCCATTGTTTGGTTCCCCATGTAGGCACCTCCTCATTATAATAAGAGCAAAACCACTAGTACATTAAACAACATTAACATTTTATCAACCACCCCCATGACATGTTTTGCAAAAAGATCAAGTTGAGTCATCATCTTAGCCATATTCTCATCTCTTTCTTGATCATTTGAAAATTATTCTTTAGATGGTCCTCTTGGAATAGAGGACATGAGGTCATCACAAGTATACCATGCCCAATTTATCCTCGTCATATCATCCAACAAAGCTGAAGCTGCAGCAAATGTTTGTTTCATTATGCCTCCTCTCACTTATTAATCTGCGACACCCTTGTTTACAACATCAAGGCTTACATAGAAGTATTGAAGAAGAAGATAGTCTAGGACTCCATGATTTGTACATTGGAGTAAGATCTTTCAGAACCTCAACCACGTTTCATGCAATGGTTCCCCAATTCTCTTAAAATTCTCAGTACTCCTCCTAAGTTTCACCAATTTTTTAGGAAGGAAAGAATCTTTCAAGAAATGCATCAAGTAGTTCCTCCCAAGAGGTTATTGAATCCTAAGCAATTTATGAGCAAACCTTCTATATTACTTTAGCCATTGAACCCAAATCTTTCATTCAACCAAAACCCTAAAACATTTGAAGCAATCATACTCCTTTCACACTTCAATTACCCATAAATAATGCAACAATTGAAAATCTAAATACAATCAAGAGTTTGTAACCTCAGGATTTGCAGTTAAACATAGCAAGAAGTATGACTAACTCAAATTAAAAGCACTAAAAATAGATAAGTTCACATATAGAAATCAACTACCCATGTATTTACACACCTCTAATATTATGGTTTTAGATAGATATTATTAACAGTAAGAAATTAACACAAATTTCTTATTCCATGTTCATGTGTAAAGATAAATTACAAGAATTAGATGAAAATTGTACTCCTTAAATCTCTCCTACCCGATCTTCAATTTCAAACCCTTCTCCTTTCTTTTCCTAGTCGCTTGAGGTTCTAGAATCTACAACATTAGGCAGTAAGTGTCACCATTTGGTGATCCACTAGATGAATCGGTGACATCACTTTTAATCGCCTTTGTGGCATTATTGTTCCTTTGTCCTATTTTGTTGAGTGTTGTCCCTACATGCATTTTTATCCTCAATCCTAGCATAAAAGATAATGATTTATCAACCTATGAGGAACAATAGGACATTGAGGATGACATTTTCTTCCCTTTTAAGCTCAATATTAGTCCAAAATATAGACTCACAATTACATTATCCACTAGTAAAAATCATGTTTGTCCTCAAATATAGATCTAAGAAAGTACCTGATGTCTTAAAAAGATGAGGATAAAAGGTTTATACATCAAACTCGATCTACCATGTCGCCTTTCCACTGGGCCACTATCTATTGAACTTTCATAGAAAAATATACTTTTTCCTAAGATTTAGAACTTGCCCATTTAGAATGGGTACAAGTACCAGCTTATAGGTCAAAACTGGACTCAATTCTAGTGATTCAAAGAAGATCATATTAGGCTCATCCATGATGTATGACTCAAGATCTTAAAAAGACTAATATACCTAGGACTGAGCTTGCCCTTCTTCTTGAATCTTATGATACCCTTCATGGGAGAGATCCTTAATCATACATGATCACGCTCCATGAACTCTAAAGGTCGAGCCATCTACTAGTATAATTCTTCTAAAAACATTGAGTTATCCACAACTAACTTTGAATCAAGTGAACCTACTATAGACATCTTTAAGAAAACCAGTATCTACTTTATCCACCATAATAGAATTAAACTAATCAATGGGGGATCTATATCTCCAACCATACAAGTTCTCAAAATGAGCTATCTAAATGCTAAAATGATAACTGTTGTTGTATGAAAAATTACCCAAAGGCAAATGATGATCTAATTGAGCAACAAAATCAATCGCGAATGCACAAAGCATATCCTCCAACAGTTAGATAGTCCTATCAAACTAACCGACTGCTTGAGGGTAAAATGTTATACTCACATCTAGTTGAGTACCTAATCAATGAAGTAAAGCCTTCCAAAAGTGGGAAGCAAACAATGATCCTCGGTTAGGAATAACAGAAACAGGAACACCATGAAGCTTAATAATAAGACTAATGTAGAGATGAGCCAGCTTCTATGTTGAATACATAGCTTTGACACGAATGTATTGGGCAGACTTAGTCAATCTATCAATATTAACCCAAATAGAGTCATAACCACCCACGGTAGTGATTTACTTCCACTTTCATGTAGAAATGGGCATCCTCTTAAAGTCATATCTAGGCATATGGTGCTCACACTTCACCTACTTGCATGCGAAATACTTATACACAAAATTTGAGACATCCCTCTTCATGCTACACAAAAAATAATGCTTGTAAGGCCCCTGGAAGTTAGTAAGTCAAAAAGTGTAGAAAAAGTGAAACTTCAAATGTACAGGCTAAAGTATGATCCTCAATTATAGGTAATAGTTCAAACCATGAGGTATAAAAAAAAGGCTCATGGATGGAATCAATCAAAATAAAAAGTTGGTTAAGTGTGGGAAGGATCTGATAAGTGTCTAAATTGCACTAATTTATGATTCATTTTCTTATGAGTTTGTGTTAATTTATATTCATAGTGACTCTCATTATAGTTTGAATTGTATATTATGCAAGTATTTCTGTGAAAAAGGAGTTTTTTAGAGAAAAAGATGAAATAAGAAAGGTAATGGCTCTAAATGGATGAAAACTTGCAAACTAGGTGGATTTTCTAATATCGTTAAATTAATCTAATGTTTGCTATAGTGAAGGGTCAACTAGGTTAAACTTTTTCTAAAGTGAAGCTTAAATACTGCTATAGCGGCCTATAATCAGTAATGAGATGCTGTTATAGCGAAGGCAGATGTCATTACAACGACGTTTCCCCAGAATGCATACATCACTATAGAAAGGATTCTTTCGCTATAGCGACTAATCTGTCACTACAGTGAGCTCGGGGATCAATTAAAGAGGGAAAAATTGGAATTTCACAGAGTTGATCCTAATTCTTATACACACACTCAGCAAAGGGGAACCTTTATCTTCAATTAGATTCGGCAGAGATGAAGAAAAACACACATGACACTAATACTTTAGCTTGGGGTTAACAGTAGAAACAAAGTTTCTCTATAATTCACCTTTGGATTAAATATTGTGGGCTTAATTTGTATTATCTTGAACTCATTCTTTATTTCCCTATTTTGTCTTGCTAAGAATTGTAGGTATAATTAATCAATTGGTTAGAAATTGTTTATGGGTGTTTGACTTGAACTTTTGTTTTTGTTTATAGTTGATACTTGTCTTTTAATTTAAGAGGTTTCTCTCTTAAATGATTTAATTATTTCAATTGAATATGGTTTCATGCTTGCCTTCAATTATATTTGATGATGTGAGGTCCGAAACTTAAATCTAACTCTAGGTCTTTTTTCATTAGATGAGAGTGTATATTTTTGAAGTTGAGGGTCTGGATGATAGTCTTGGGTATTTGTTGAATTGGTTAAAATCTTAGAGGAATTTGATATCGCTCAGCCCAACTACTCAAAGGCAGAAGGAGTGGTTGTCATCAACATAACAACCCAAACTTTAGAGGTTAGGGTCGATCCCACTAGGAATCATTGTTTAAGGTTGAAGTGACTCGTTGGACTAAGTAATTGCAGGATCTAGGGTGTTGCTATAATCAAAACAGAGTTCAACTAATGAGTTCTAATTAACAAATTATACAACTATTAAGGGAAGATGTTAAGGATGTACAAACATAGGAATTAATCTATCAAATAGATCTAGATACTTGACAACATGTATTGATATTGAGTGAATAGACTAGGTTGCTTATAACCCAAATCACTTATGATATATGAGTCGTATGAATTAGCTAAGACATGACACGCAAACCGCCAAATACACAGTTGGGCTTAGAAGTCACAGCAAAACACCTACTTCTTGGCCATTGAATCCATGAATGTGGATATCAACTGAAACCCCATATGATTACTTGCTATCATATCCATTCCACACTCTAATAGTTCCAACTAAGGTAACAATAAGATATCTATAACAAAACTCCAAGTTCGCAACCTTGAAATGTATACATTAAACTTAGAAACGGATATAAAAGCACCATAATCAACTATATATAAGTCAAGATATCGCAGATCCAACAAATAAATTAAAGACCCATATGAAAAGCACACCCCCAACATGGGGTTTTTTTAGCCTAAATAGTAACAGAAGTCATAGATAACAAGACTTGGTACAAATAAGTTGTCATCACTAGCTAATTTTCTCCAATTTGATGCCCAAAAGCTTTAAAACTCTAGCCTCATTTCTACTCTAATAGAAAAATTCTATGTACTACTATAACAAAATAATTGTTCTGATATGGAATGAACAAATGATGTATAATGTCCTTTCTAGAATTGTTTATATACTCTGTACAAATATGTGAAAGTTTGTGCTGCAAAATGTTATTCGACGGTCAAGGCCGACCATTACGGAGCACTTCAGCAATCCACCGAATATGCACTTGACCACTTTCCTATGCACCTTCATAAGGCTTCTTCCGCTACAATATTAGATGATAACTCTTTGGTCCACATTTTGCAATTCATCAATGCATCAAAATATTTCTTCATATCGTCTTTTTGTCAGTGTTTTGGGGCTTTGGGGGTGCTTTTCACTGTCTTTCAGCGTTTTTGATCACTTTTCAAGATTCCACCAAGTGTTGCCCTTTTGTACACTTTTAACTCCATTTTCTATCATAGCACATGTATATTTGTTAGCAGTCCAAAATATGGTCTCATCAATACCCCAACTTAAGCCTTTGCTTGCCCTTTAGAAAATTAAACATCAATCTATCCAAATCAGAGCTTGCAAATAGGACCATAGGGAGCAACACATACATTTTCACCATTTTCATCTCTTCTTGAGCTTTCACAAACTACTTACGTGACCTTGAAGCCTCAGAAGATGATGAAGGAGTAATCAATAAACATAGTTGTGCTCACAATTGTTTATGTAGCTTCTAATTACTACCTAAAAACATCACCATTTTCCCTTACTCCAAAGAAGATCAGGAACACTCAAGATTATGCCATTGCTTTACAGAGGATCTCTTCAATTCTCACTCTCCCAAATGAGAAATACCATGTACGATTCGACCCATAGGCTTTCCCTTATTCTCAATCGGAGTTCACTTGACTTTCTTTCCAACTAGGATCCCAAAGGACTTTGCTAGGGCTGTAATGTAGGGTAAAGGTTGGGCAGGATAGTACCTCCTTAAACTCTACATGTTCTTTCCAAGAATAAAGGGTCTTTTGGTTCCCTTTTTGTTTATCTCATTCTTGACATCTCTTTTGCTTTTGATTTATCATCCTAAAGTATATCCCTTTTGCATTTTCTTTCAACACGAGACTTTTTTTCTTTTCTTTTTTAGAGGGTCCTCAATTTTCCAACTTTTTGTTTCTCACTTTTTATTTCATTTCCTTCTATGACTCCTCAATGTCTTTCTTTCATTCTTACCCTTCTTTTTTTAACTCTTTCGTGCGAGACACTTCCTTCCTACTAACACTCCTAACTTATCCTTGGCCTCTGTTCTACTTCCAAGCTCAAGGAGGGATCGGTAAGGAACAAAAAGGACTTCTCTTTCACAAGCATGAGTCAAGGTTATAAGGTTGTCAAAGAAGGAATCAAGGCTCAAAAGTGGTTCACTAAGGATTCAATTCACTACTAATGGATGTCACTATGGTATAATTGGACTAATGGAATCAAAGAAGACCTAAGATCCTCTCCTATCTGGAATTAACCAATTCACTTCTCAAGATAAACTGGGAAAGTTCTAGATGATGTAATAGAAGCATTTCAAAAAGTTAACTAATCTGAAATTGGCAAAATGGCTTTGCATTCAAAAAATGGTAACATAATTGCCATTTTTGGATCGTCGCATATCCAAATTCAATTGCACACATAGTCAACTCAAGATTCCTCAAATACATTTAGGGATTGATTTATGAAGAAAGAACTAATTAGTGAGTATATGTTCCTCGTCCATGGCACTATCTAAATCAAAGATATAGATCATCAATGCTCGAATTACTAAGGACTAGAGACACGATATTACATTTAAACACTTGTCATATATGCATTGGGATTCCTAAAGATTTCCAATCATTTATCTATTCAACAAGAAAAACAAAACATATAACAAAAGTAAACACTACTCCATTACAACCCAAATTAAAATTTATGTACAACCCAAAAACTTAAAATTTTTCTAAATATCAATTAATAGCACCATTTATCAAAACTAAATACCATCATTGTCTCATCAAAAATAAAAAAATCGAGAAGACATGGAATCCCTCAAGCTCACCCCCTCCTAACAAAATAAATATTGCCTTCAATATGCAAGGAACAATGAAGTGTAAGAATAATAGAAAGTAGTGAGTATAAGAATCCCCCTGTCAAGTCAATCCTGCTGTGGTAGTGGTGGTGGTAGAGCTAAAGAAGACGTCATGGGGGCATTAATGCCCTTTTCTTCTAGCATACTCTTAAGGTCAATATCGGGCCTAGCAGACTTAGGCGTACTTACATCGGATATGTCAATCATGGATTGATCTAGAACAAAAGCTGCAATCACTACTTCCACCATTCTTTCTCCACTCCATCTAACTCCTCCTTGCCTTCTTGGCTCTGCTTTGCTCCCAATGTCTCCTCATCAGTCATCGAGTTGGTCACCTCCTGATTCTCTTTACTACTATCACTCGAAGACTCTATTTTCAGCCCTTTATTTTGGATCATAGCTACATCAACATTGAGTGTTTGATCATCTAGCCCATTGAAAAATTTTCTCAAGCCAGTGGACTAGAGAGATATCGCCTCCTTCTTCAATTTATCAATATCAGTCTTCAAAGATGATCTGTTTGAACCACCACCTGTCTATTCAACTTCTATCATTTGGTTTTTAAAACTAGTTAATTGCTTCCCATGGTCATCAATTTTAGCATCAAAGTTATCCATACTCAGCTTGTGAGACTCTATTAGCTCACGATGTTTAGCCTCAGCCTCCATATATGGTTTCAAAGCCTTGTCTATGGCTTCCTCAACTAACTAAGGCACAAATGACTTTGTGGCCTGAAGATCAACGAATTTGGCCAGGTGTGTCATGTCATAAGAACATCGGAGGAGTGACTGACACTCGATACCATTAATGGACGAGTAAGCCACTGACCATGCTATTTAACTAACTAGGGGCCAAAAGAAAATCGGGCAGCATAACATCTGAAAAACTAATCCTGGACTGCCTACGTCATGACCTGGTCAACAGAAACAACCTACATCAAGGTAGGTAAATCAAAATGATAAAGTACTAGCTAGCCGACAAGATTGCAACAACAGAGGTACAGGAACGCAAACTATATATACATGCCTATTCTATGAGTAGAGACTGAAAGGCATAAAAAAACCAACCCAATATAACGTGTCAACAATATCCTTGAAAAGAGAACTACTAATATTGTCAGGACAGGGCCCTAACTATACCAAACTGTGTAACAAAAAGTAAGCATCCTTTGAAAGATCCAGGAAGAGGTGGAGCTTACTAACTCACATCTGAACTGGGATCTTAGTGGAGGGGTAAATTAGAATCCCTATTTAAACATACACATATGAAATAAAATACAGTGTCCTTAGGCAAAGGGAAGTCAGTATGAATAAATATGTACTAGTATATAAGAAAGGAAGTAAAAACATAGATAACTATAGTAAAAAGGGATTTTAGAAATAACACCTGTAAGCAAAACTCATATTACTTCATGTCCAACACATAGCCTCCTAGTGGTCAAATATGCATGGTATGCTCGAGTAATCATATGTCATG
>JAOTQR010042605.1:0-15238 GCA_025774065.1 Solanum ossicruentum | reverse complement strand
CAACATGAAGCTTAAAAATGGAACTTCAGTTGTCGAGCATACCAGTGAGTTCCAGAGCTTGGTCAACCAGTTGTCGTTTGTAGAGATGCCACTTTACGATGAAGTTTAGGCGCTGCTACTACTCAATTCCCTTCCCGATACTCGGGAAATACTGGTCGTATCACTCAGCAACTCAGCCCCAAATGGCAAACTTGCCATGTCAATGGTCAAGGGTGTTCTATTTAGTGGAGAGGCAAGGAGAAAGGACATGACACAGATCAGACCCATGCCCTTGTCACAGAAAATCGGAGGAGGCAACAAAAGAGTAGCAAAGACAAATGGAGAGGCAGAAGCAAGAGTAAAGGCAGATCCACTGATGGCAGGAAACCAACATATAATCATTTCTCGCTCGGGAACACTCGAACTCTCACTATATCTTATTTATCTATATTTGTCTTAGGCTTGAGAATAGAATAACAAAAGGCATCACTTAATGGAAAAGAATATTCGGAATTGGTAAGAATAAGAATATTTACCTTCAACGTCATCATCACTTGACATGAATAGATGCGGGTATTTGCGCTTTATCTCTTCCTTAGCTTCCCACGTTGCTTCCTCAACAAATTGATTCCTCCATAGGACTTTAGTGGAGGCTATCTCCTTATTCCTCAACTTTCAAACCTGTCGGTCAATAATCTGGACTGGAACTTCTTCGTATGCCAACCTGTCTTTCACACCTGTACTCTCCACCGGAATCGCTAAGGCTGGATCCCCCAAACACTTTCTTAACATCGATACATGGAATACCGGATGAACCCCATCTAACTCCGAAGGAAAGTCTAACTTGTAGGAAACCTTTCCAATCCTTCTTACAATCTAGTATGACCCAATGTAACGGGGACGCAGCTTCCCCTCTCATGACACCCATCATGGGTGATACTTTCAAGTACATCCAATCATCTACCTCAAACTCGAAGTCCCTTCTCCTCACATCTGTATATGACTTCTGGCGACTCTGAGCTGTCTTTAACCTTTCCAGGATGACTTTCACCTTCTCCATAGACTGGTGTACGAGCTCAGGCCCAATCAACGCATTCACCCACCTCAAACCAGTCAATCGGGGATCTACACCTCCTTCCGTACAATGCCTCATATGAGACCATCTGAGTGCTGGCATGGTAGCTATTATTATATGAGAACTCAATAAGTGGTAAATGATCATCCCCGTTTCTTTTGAAATTAATCACACATGCCGTCAACACATCCACCAAAGTTTGGATAGTGCACTCTGCCTGCCCGTCTGTTTGAGGGTGGAAAGCGGTACTCAAGTTCACCTTCGTACCCAATCCCTTCTGGAAGGATCTCCAAAATTGAGATGTGAATTGAACTTCTCTGTCTGAGATGATAGACAAGGGAACCCCATGCAACCTCACAATCTCTCGAATATAAAGTCGAGCATACTCTTCAGCCGTATAGGTTATCCTCACTGCCAAGAAGTGGGCTAATTTAGTCATCCTGTCTACAATCACCCAAATTGAATCATGTTGTTTTCGGGATCGGGGTAAGCCTGTGATGAAGTCCTTGTTGATCACCTCCCATTTCCACTCTGAAATTTCAAAATTCTGAGCTAACCCACAAGGTTTCTAATGTTTAACCTTAACCTATTGGAAACTGGGGCATTTTAAAATGAATTCCGCAATGTCTCTTTTCATCCCATTCCACCAATAGACTTCCCTCAAGTCGTGGTACATATTCGTGGAGCCAGGATGAATGGAATACCTCGTTCTATGAACCTTGGCCATGATTTTGTCTCGAAGACCATCAATAATAGGTATACACAATCTCCCTTAATACCTTAATGCCCCATCTCCCCCATTGGAGAAAGCTATCACCTTTTGCTTATGAACCGCTTCTTCCAATTAGAGTAAGATAGGGTCTTGGTATTGCTTCTCCTTCACCTCAGATGCTAAGGATGAAGCAGAACTATTCTGAACATTGACCCCACCTTCATTGTTCTCCTCAAGCTGCACTCCCAATTGAGCCAATCTATGCACTTCCTTGGCTAATTCTCTCTTCCCCTCCTCCAAATGGGAGTGCTACCAATGGACATCCTGCTAAGAGCATCAACAACAATGTTAGCCTTACCTAGGTGATAGAGGATGGTCATATCATAATCCTTGAGCAACTCCAACCACCTCCTCTGCCGCAAGTTGAGCTCTTTCTGACTAAATACATACTACAAGCTCTTGTGGTCAGTGAACACGTCCATATGCACTACATACAGATAATGACACCAGATTTTAAGTGTGAACACCACTGTTGCCAACTCAAGATCATAAGTCGGATAATTCTTCTCATGAATCTTAAGCTGTCTAGAAGCATACGCTATCACCTTCCCTCTCTGCATAAGCACACACCCCAATCCAACTCTGGATGCATCACAATATATCACAAAGTCACCCATACCATCTAGCAATGTCAACATTGGTGCCATAGTCAATCTAGTCTTCAACTACAGAAAGCTTTTCTCACATGCCTCATACCAATGAAGCTTGGCCTTCTTCTGAGTCAGCTTTGTCAAAGGGGCTGACAGAGAAGAGAAGCCCTCCACAAATTTGTGGTAGTACCCGGCCAAACCCAAGAAACTTCTTATTTCTGTTGGAGAAGTTAGGCTTGGACAGTTCTTAACCGCCTCAATCTTCTGGGTATCCACCCAAATGCCATCTCCTGAAACGATATGACCTAAGAAAGCCACTGACTTGAGCCAAAACTCACACTTGGAGAATTTTGCATATAACTCATGATCCTTGAGTGTCTGCAAAATCACTCTAAGGTGATTTACATGCTCCTTCTCATTCATCGAATACATTAGGATGTCATCCAATAACATAATAACGAACATGTCAATACATCGTCTGAATACCCTGTTCACCAAGTCCATGAAAGCTGCAGGTGCATTTGTTAACCCGAAGGACATGACCAAGAATTCATAATGGCCATACTGTGTCCTAAAGGCTATCTTAGGAATGTCACTTTCCCTCACCTTCAATTGATGGTAACCCGATCTAAGTTCTATCTTGGATAAACAAGTAGCACCCTAAAGTTGGTCAAAGAAATCATCTATGCTGGGAAGAGGGTACTTATTCTTTATGGTCACCTTGTTCAAATGTCGGTAGTCTATACACATCCTCAACGATCCATCTTTCTTATGTATGAACAGGACAGGAGCACCCGAAAGTGAGACACTAGGTAGTATGAAACCTTTCTCTAACAAGTCTTTCAGTTGCCCTTTCAATTCTTTCAACTCTGCGGGAGCCATTCTATAGGGTGGAATTGAGATGGGTTTGGTTTCGGGTAGAACATCAATCCCAAAGTCAATCTCCCTATCAGGAGGGACTCCAGAAGATCATCAAGAAAGACATTGGAAAACTTATTCACTATCGGGACTGACTCAAATGAAGGAGACTCAGCATCATTAGACTTCACTCGTACGAGGTAATAGATACAACCCTTAGATATCAACTTTCTAGCTCTAAGATAGGATATGAATTTACTCTTAGGGGCAACAGAACTCCCTTTCCACTCTAAGATAGGCTCATTAGGAAATTGGAATCTAACCATCCGGGTTCTACAATCGACAAAATCATAACAGGCATGAAGCCAATCCATGCCCATTATCACATCGAAATCGACCATCTCCAACTCTACCAAATCAGCTATTGTGTCTTTATGAGAGATAGACACCACACAATCCCTATAAACTCCCTCAACTTGGATGAACTCTCCAGTAGGAATAGATACAGAAAAGGGCTCAAGTAAACACTCAGGAAGAATACCAAACTTTCTAGCCACATAAGGAGTTACAAAATATAAGGTGGCACCCGGATCAATCAAAGCATAGCAATCATAAGTGAAGACACAAAGCATACTTGTGACAACATCTGTTGTAGCCTCTTGCTCCTGACGGTTACCCATAGCATAAAGGCAATTTATCCCACCTCCTGTACCCGTAGTAGTAGCACCCCTCTGCTGATTACCTGCTGGAGGTACTGTCGAAGATTGAGCTCTACTGCTCCCCTCACCTTGCTTCCTCTTCGAGCATTCATAGCTGAAATGACCAACTTGACCACGGGCATTGCCCACGCGGAACTCTCCTAGATGAAGCTTTCCACAATTACTGCAAAGTGGCTTTCCCCGTATACCTTAAGTCACACTGGCCTGAGATTGGGCGCCTGAGGTCCTGAAATTCTGATGACCCTGAGATTTCTGATCATATCTGGTTGGTTGCGCGGGTGCACTGCTGTAGATGGTGCGGGATATGATGATCTCTTCTGAAAATAAGATTTGTCACCTCTGTTCTGTCTCTGCGGGTTAGATTCATGTCTCGCTGACTTCGCCTTTCTGCTCAAGTGTTCCTCTTGATCCCTCCTCTTATCTTCCTCCGTCTACTGGGCATACACAACAAGTCTAGAGATGTCCATACCCAGAATCAGCAAGGCAACCTTACACTCTCTTTGCACATGTCTAGCCAGGCCAGACACAAATTTTCTCATCTTCTGTCTCATATCTTTCACGATCTTGGGAGCATACCTTGATCGTTTGGTGAAGTTAAGGTTGTACTCCTTCATAGTCAACCCTCCCTACTTCAGATTCACAAACTCATCCACCCTTGCTTCCCTCAACTCTAGTGGAAAGAAGTGATCAAGAAAGGTAGCTTCAAACTCATCCCACACTGCAGGCTTCGCATCCTCACCTCTACTCCCCTCCCACTGAGTGTACCATACATTGGTCACATCCTTCTCTGGTAGGACGCAAGCTTAACTCTCTCGATCTCGGTTGCATGCATGGCCCTCAGGACTTTGTACATCTCATCGATGAAGTTCTGCGGATCCTCCTCCACCTCCGACCCTATCACACGGTTAGGTTCATCCTCAAGAAGTCCCTGAGTCGAGTTGCAGTTGAGGGCTCCTGTGAACTAGAACTCGGAGCCTGAGAATCGTGGTTATTTCCCTGGGAGGTCACCAACAGAGTCAGTATGGTGATGGCTCCCCTGAATTCCGCCTCATTAGTGGGAGCTGGATAGGGATAAGCAGGGGTCGCCTGAGAGATCTCAACAGTCCTAGCGGGGCGTCCCTGTCTTCTGGTCTCAGTCTGAACCGGAACCTCCGATTGGGTGTTCTCATCGACGGGAGTTGGGGCATCTCTTTGTGTGGTTGTTCTCTTAGGCGGCATTTTCTGTAAGCGTAAAACGCATGAGTTAAAAGTAGGATTTCACAAGTTAACTCTTAGCACAATTTCAGATCATAGTAGAAGGTTGACACTTCTTAATGTCCTATAGCCTCCTGCTTATAAAGTGTGGTGCACAACACACCCATAAACAAGACTCTACTAGACATGGCTTCACAGACTCCATAGGACACTCGAACTCTGGACTCTAATACCAAGTTTCTCATGCCCTGGGAGGGTACCCTAGACGTGACTGGCACTCGGAGACGATTGCTAGCCCCCAAGCGGACCACTCAGTCTCTTTGTCATCGTTCAATCAATTCATCAATGGAAAAAATGATATATTTAATGCAATAGCGATCCTATCAATGGGCTCATACTAGCAATATCATTCTATCATAAGAAAGCAGAACAAATAACGAAAAGTCTCAATAATAAAGAAAAGAAGTATGAGGGACAGAAACCCTTGACATCAACATCAACATCATCGTCTACTTCTATGAAGCCTTTATGCTATGATCTAAAACGATACCATGAAAGGTCATGGCTATCAACTGATAAATAAAAGACAATTCAATCAGAAAATAAATATCCTCCGAATGTTGGGGAGAACTCACCATTGTTAGGAATAAAGAGCTCTAAACCTCAATGATCGGGCAGTTGAAGTCTTCGGTTTATAGTATCTACATCAGAAAATAATATAGCGCTAGAAGGGCGTTAGTACGTGAAATGTATTGTATGTAAAACGGGCTAAGAGAAAGGAAACCATATAATTGACACTCATCAATCACTCAGCCTCACCTCAGATATAAGAGACAAGACTCTATCAACTCACTATCCATCAAACATCAAACAATCACATCACATCGGAGTTCTATCATCACAAAACCTATCTAGGAGCTTCTATAACCGACAATTACTACCTATGAGTCGGTATACAATGAAGAGATGTCGTTGCCACATCTGTCCAGTACCTTCCCGGGGTAAAGGACGGGTCTATCAGTGGATCTAAAAGTTTGTCAAGTCCTCTTTTGGCACAAAGAAAACATCTGCTTTCACGGTCCAATCCGCTCCTACGCTGGCTATATAGTTAATGGATCCGAGTGGGACACACTCTTAACTATTTCGGTGCTAATACTCTTCCTAGGACTCAATATGCTCATAAGTCTGTCAATCCATCAATAACTCTCATCACCCCACCTCTACGGGCATGAGTTTCTGCCCAATCTAATGGAATTATACCTATTCGACTCTATCAACAATAATTTTCAGCTATCACAATCATCAACACACTCAACTCAGGACTCATACTCAATTAATCATCATTTTTAAGCATTCAGGGCTCTAGACGTCCCCCTAAATTCATTATTCAAGTCTTTATAGAGAGGAATTCTAAAGGGTACATCACATAATGAAATAAATATACCATAAACTTTAAACATGATGATCATCAATTTAAGATACGAAAATATAATTTAAAGAATATATTCAAGAATTAGAGACAATATTCAAGAATTAAAGGTATTATTCAAGAAAACTTTCAAGAAATCGCTATTCAATACTAATTATCAATCTTGCATCCTAACTTTACATTGGGCACATGGAAGAATAATTTCATGCTTCTGGGTAGCCTTTACATACAGAGGAATGGAAATCTTTTGAAGAACTTAGAAGATTCTTGAAACCCTTACTTGGTTGTCCTTTTCTTCTCTCTAACTTAACGTAAAATTGATAGACTTGGAATAATTTTGAGTTTAAAACCCCTTTTTATATGAATTATACTTCAAAAATCGTGTGGGAGATATAAAAATATGTCGGGAAGGATGAAATTGCCCTTCCCAAATTAAAAGAGAAAAACTGCTCCTCCCATGCACTAGTGCGCGATGAGCACTAGTGTAAAAATAAACGTTTCGTGAATTTTCGATTTCTATCAAATTTTTGAAAAAAAGCAAAGTGTGGTTCCGCATCCACCGCGCATTGCGGAAGGGGCACGGAAACCTCACTGTTTTAAGACCTCTTTAAAAATTATAATTCGTGTTTTTGCGCGATAAAGCCGAGTCGAGACCATTTTCTGACTCAGTTTTCGCACTGATCGCAAATCCAATCTCGGATTTTCTATTGGAACTTGGGAAGATACATTGTGCGCACAACCAAGTTTAGGAGCATTTTAGTAATTTCATGGGGTGTTACACAAATGATTAATAGTCATTTAAAATATCAGTTGATTTTTCTCATTCCAAATTTCTATTCTAATTTTTTTTTTTTAAAAAAAAGGAAACTTACACACAATTTAATTCAAGAAACATCATTACAAATTTATAATTATGCTTATCATACAAGGATAAATGATAAATATCCATATCAAAGATCTATTAATTTGCTCAATTCAAATTTTATACTGCAAATTTTTTTAAAAATAAAAATAAAAACTAGACACTTACACACAACTCAGTTATAAAAATAACAATTGCACTCTTTTATTGTCTATAATAAATATCCATTCTTGTTATTTAAGCTAAAACCCATGTACCTACTTCTATTTTCTTTATTTTTTATTTACAATATTTCTTTATTTCAGCTAAAACCCATTTACCTACTTCATTTTATTTTTAATAGTAATGCTCTTAACTATGCATAATAGTGAGTTATCTTATCAGGGAAGTTCTAGAATTGAATTAGAATCTACTCACCTAAGGAACTTAATCACATATAAAGCTTAGTCTTTATATTTTTAAAATGACATAAACGACTTAATTTTTATATTTTCTTTTTGATTCTTGGATTATAGAGAAACTACAACAGTTATCGTGCAAGCTTTGAGCATTCTTTGAGTTTTAAATGGTTGAATTTTTTTTAAGGTGCTAGGCTTTTATACCTCACTTTCTACAGTTGAATCATTGTTTTTGATTGGTAATTTGAATAAATATTTGAAATTCTTATTGGTTTTGCATATCGTATTTTTAAGCAGTATGTTTTGCAATTAGTAAAATATTGTTAGTCCTCCTCCTCCTCCATTGTTACATTGGAAAAATAATATTATGTTGTGGCTTTCAATGCTTTTAGAATAGTTTGGTATGCATTTCGATATTTTAATTAATTATTATTTACTTACCTTTTGTAGATATTCATCTTAAATTTTTTCGTATGATGGTTTGTAAAATGATAAAACAGTTATCTGTTAAGCTGATGACTACAAGTGTTACTTATAAGAAATGTTGAATTCGAATGTACTTATGCACATATTGCAGATGAAAGAATCCTATTATATATATGAATAATGATGTATAAGTGTTCTTGTGTTTTATTTCACACATTGTATATAGAGATGACATATTCTGCTATGTTAGTATGGAGACTTTTGACTGAGTTTAGTCTATGTTCTGTTGTGTTAGCATGAAGGTCTTTAATCCCTCTTAATTAGTCTAATTATTTTAGTCGTATTTATCAAAAATAAATTGCATAAAAAACCAACATGTTGGGCTGTGTTGAGCACGAGCATTGCCTATCTAGTATATATATACATGGCTAGAGTAATATCGGGGGCGTATAATAGACCTGCAGGGCTTGGAAGAATTTTAGCACTAAAAATCATCAGTCCCTGGGGCACTTTCAGGGTCCACATGAGAAACACCTGCTTTATTTTCTCATGAGTAGGCATATTTGAGAGGAGACCATTGGATGAGCGGGTGCAACATGATGATGTATAATTTGTAGAGAACAGAAGGATTTGGATGAGCAACAAAATAAAGTCAGTGTAAATGAACATGAGGGCAAGAAAATCAAACACGTGAAGAGTTGAATGGGCATCATAATGAACCGAGCAAAGATAAAGAAGATAGGCAATTAAGTGCCAGCAAAATTGTGTAACTGAAAATAAAGTTTCCATAACAAAAAGGCAAAGAACAACTTGATGCTAATAATGGATCACTGCAATCCTCCATTGCTATTGGGAGTTATATATGTTGTCATTCAGGGTCATTGTTTATTGAACCTCCCGTTTTTACGATGAAAAAAGAGATTGAGCATTTACAGGATTCGGAAGTGCAGCAACCAAAGCTTCAGTAGATTTGGACACACAGAAAGATCATGTTGTGCATCTGAGTTTGAAGAGGGGTCTGTTTAGATCATGTTGTGCATCTGAGTTTGAAGAGGGGTCTGTTTTGGAGTGTCTGCTGTAGATTAAGAACAAGAATAAGCACCATTGGAGGCAAACAAATAGGCTAATGTGGTTTTGACTAGGGAGAAAAGTAAAGGAACAGTTGTGGCTTCTCGATGGGACCACTACAGCCACAGTCCCACGATTGCTCTCGGCACAAATACATCTCCTAATCCTGCCTTCTCAACTTGGTTCCGTCAGGACAAACTTATCCAGAATGCCCTCATGGCTTCTGTCGAGCCCACTATTGTCTCTACCATTGCTGCCGCTGAATCTGCTAAATCAGTTTGGGATGCTTTGTAGACCACTTACGCGAACAGATCTCAAACTCGGGTATTCAGCTTACATGATCAGCTTGCCCGTGTCACAAAGGACTCTCGTACCATCACTGAATATCTTCATACTATTCGGTCTCTTGTGGATGAGTTAGCCACTGCTGGTGCTCCTGTGTCCAATTTTGAACTCAGTGTCAAAATACTTAGTGGTCTAGGTCCAGAATTTCGTGAGATCTCTGCTGCCATTCATGCCTGTGATACGGCTATCTCCTATGAATAGTTGTTTTAAAAATTACTTGATTATGAACTCTTTCTTCGCCACGAGGATACTAAGAAACTATCTAGCCCTATCACTGCTGCAGTTGCTACTCCCACCAAATCCAACACCAATGATCGCAACAATCGCAGGCAGGACAACAATTCTCAACAATGGCTCCAGAACGCACGTCCAAATACTCCATCACAATGGCAGTCCAACTCAAATACAAATGGTGTCGCTCATTGTCAACTATGTAACAGGATTGGCCCCCTGCAAATATTTGCCGCTCGAAATCTCACAATCACCTTGAAGCTAAAGCCAATTATGCAGCTGGGCTCACTGCCACCACCAACCCCTGGATTATTGACTTAGGAGCTACACATCACATCACAATGGAGCCTCATAATCTACAACCTTACCATGGTCTTAAGGATGTCTCTATGGGTGATGGTAACAAAATTCCTATTTCTCACACTGGTTCTACTGAATTAAATGCATCAAAAAATGTTTTTATACTAACCCATATTCTATGTGCTCCTTCCATTAAACGCAAGCTTCTCTCTACTTCCAAATTCTGTCGCGACAACCTAAAGTCAATTGAATTCTTTCCTCTTGACTTTGTTGTGAAGGATTTGCAAATGCGGAAACCACTGGTGCACAGTCGGACCAACAATGGACTGTATGAGAGACCAATAACAGGCTAAATCTGTAGAGAGTTCACAGATTCTATTGTATAGAGCAAAACTTTAAGAAAATATAGGCGATTTTCAAATAAGTGAAACTATTTGTTCGATTTACTATATTATATACAATGAAATAGAACTAATTATATGTATCCACTAACATTATATGTATCAACTAATATTTGAGCTTCTTCGTACACCTTCCAAGACCTTGATGTTTTTATTTCTTTCTTAACTTCGTAGGTAATCTCAAGTCCTTTAGAAGTATAGTATTTGGATCATCCCCGTCATCCTTTCCCCTTCGTGCCCTCCCACAACGCTTATCATTTGGTTCCTTGGTGCGTACCTCATCCTGAGGTTCCTCCTTCTTTTTCTTCATGTTTTTGTTGTCACAAGGAAGCAAAAACCATCCTCCATCATCCCTATGGACTTCTCCCTTTTTAGTCATTCTCTGCAGATGATGCTTTAGCATGGTCAAGTGTGCCCTTGGCAAATGGTGGTGTTCCTTCTTGGTAAACTCAGAAATCGAGTCTTCAGTGGAACACTCTTCTTCATTCAATCCCTGCAACGCCTTTTTGATCATCTATAACAAAACAAAAACATTGAATTAGAATAAAAACTCACATTTTTGCAAGGAAAAGCTTCAACTATAATGAAAGATTAGAAGTGTTACCCAAGTATAAGAGGATGAACAGGGGTAGTATGAAGATCAGAGAGAAAACTGGTAAGGTGTTGTTGAAGAATGGAATTCTGGGTTTCTTGCAATGGTACATTTAGTTGCTTGTTGACCATGTTCACAATTCCTTGTCTCAATTTCTCCACAGTTGCTTCTACTACAACTCTTAGAGTTTTTCACAGGATTTTGTATGGGTTGACAGGTCTGGTCTTCCCTATTTGAAGAATTTTTGGCGGTTGTACTGACATTTTTGAAGATTGTTTTGTCTTTTCACAAAAAGAAATGAATTTTCTTGTGAGATAATAACCTATACTATCAAAAATCCAAGTTGGAGTAACTAATTTTCTTAAAAAGACAATTCAATTTTGTAGGCTCACCTCTTTGGTCATATCCATTTTGCAGAAATAAAGTATTTTTTCATTCATTTTTGCTTATCATGTTTTTTCCTTTTTTAAAAGATCAAATTGTAACCTTGACAAGTATTTAGATTTAATTTCTCATCATACAAAAATTAAAAGAATTTGAAAATAATCTTAAAATATTAATTTTGATTCATCAAGAAAATAGGATTAATTGTAGGTTATCACATGGGTCTATTGAAAGAAAAAAGAATTAATGGATTATAATTATCATTTTGAGGGCTTGGAAATGGATTATTTTTTATGGCCCTAATTTCATTCTTCTACATACCTTACCAGTTTTCTCTCTTGTCTAATATTATCCATGATCATTTTTTCTTATACTTGAGTGACTCATCTTTCATAAATTTTGTATATTTCATCATAATTAATTGTTGTAAGTGATTTGTATGAAGTTTTACTTCACCCATTATTATTATTTTAAACCTCAGGGTTGATTGGAGGAGCGTTACCTCTGAAGTACAATAACATTAATATACCTAAGGTATTTTTAGTAATGAAAGCTCGGTCTGAAGAGGATAGAATATATGTTAAACCTTACATCTACCTTTTGAAGGGTAGAGAGGTAGTTCCTAGAGACCCCTAGCTCAAAAAAATGATCGGCACATGAAAGAGTGAAAGAAAAAGAGACAAGAAAATAGAAATGCACAAAATAAGTGCATTAATACTTATTAATACATGTTCCTTGTGTGGCCTTCATGGGTTTCAATCTAATGTGATTGAGCGGATATGTATTATAGGACAGATATGCATCACGATTATGTGACATTGCATCGCATTATTTACATATCATGGCATCCACTCCATCTCATTATACTTGTATTGATGTTACTACTATATTGCTTAAAAGGTTGTATACTTATTATATCATTGACTCGAGTATCTGTTGGATATATATATATATATATATATATATATATATATATATATATGTATTTAGATACTATGTCAGGTGATGTGTGTATATATATTATTGTGAATTGTATACTATATTGTGCTGGGACTTTTTTGAGTGTAGGGTTTTTGTTCGGCAGTTTATGGTTGGGAGTTAAAGAGTACTTATATTCTTTATTGCTTTAGTATAGGTCAGTTCCATTTACTAAGTACCCTATTTTTTGGTGCACACACCTTGCTATATTTTTTTAGATTGTGAGCCCAGCTCCATTTACTGAGTATCCTAGTTTATTCTTCATTACAGGATCGAGCTTCTGGATCACTTGAGATTGTTGCTTGCACCTTCTGCAGGCCTTCGAGGATTCTATCTTATGTTTTGTACTATTTGAGAATTAGACAATGAGGCTTATATTTTATTTGAGTACTCTATCATTAGAGGCTTGTACATGTGACACTAGTTCTGGGAAAAATTATAGTTTTTTATTTCCTATGCTTATCTATCTTATTTAGCCGGTTTGTCTTCTGCTTTTATTATTACATTGACTTATTTAGGTTTTAGGTCGACTTGTCTTGATGGGTTATGTGAGTGCCATCACATCTAGATTTTAAGTCGTGACATTGACCCTCAAAACTCATCCAAAACACTATAAATAGAACCAATAGTGCAAATTAATTAGAAAATAGAATTCAAAACCAATGAAATCGTCATAAATCAAATTTGAAGTCTCTTTGAGCTGGCGGCCCATAAATTACAATGAAACTAGTTTAGAACCTCAAATGACCATAATACACTTGTGACTCCATAAAAATATGACAATGCCTCTCCTAGGTCTAAAATAATCCCCTGAATCCAACGGAACTATCAGAATTTCAAATCGAGCATCCAAACCTCAACCATTGACCAAAGTCAAACTTAGCCTATTTTAAACCAACTTTCCCAACTTTAAACCTCATTTCTACATATGGACTCCGAATATGATTTTTTCACTTCTTTAAGACCAAGTTACACATTCCAGAACTAATAGAATCAACGAAATTCCATTTCGAGGTTCAAAATTCTGAATGGTACAAAAACTCATTTTCTGAACAACTTTAAGCTTCCAAAATACAAACTCATATTATACCTCTTATATCCACAATATGAAATTACTAACCACACAATTAGTTCAAATAAATTAAAGTTCGGGGTAACTAATGGAAGGGCAAAATGATAATTTTTATGAAAATTCACAAAAATGGCCGTTAAGATCATTACATCATTCACAACTAAAAATAATGTTCGTCCTTGAACATGAGAGAAAAGAAAGTGTCTGAAGCCTAAAAAAGGGTGGATATCTGGACAACACGTCTGACTCCAACTCTCACGTAGCCCCTTCAATGGGCCAATGTCGCCACTGAACCTTCACTGAAGGAATATTTTGGTCCTCAACCTTCTGACATGTCAATCCAATATGGCCACTGGCTCCTCCTTGATTAGTTCAGCCTTGAGATGTTTAGAGTGCCACCCTATAATTTTGTTGAGGACCTTGCCCACCATTTCAGAGAAATTAAATTGCATCAGTAAATAGGGACATCCAAGGTACATTACTGGTAGGGGCTTGTCTGTCATAACAATGATCCCCTCCATCCTCTTAATGAAATCAATATGAGTATTAGGAGCCATAATTAAACAACTTTTATGATTATTAACTAGCTCAAGCTTCCCAGATACTTTCTCATAAGTAGCCATAGGATCTTCTTTTGCCTCCAGAGAACAGAATAACATCATCCACAAATGCTAAGTGGTTGCATGGTCAACAAGGCTATTAATTTTCTAGAAAGGAATTCTGCACAGAATATGATGAACGAGGGGAAAATGGAATGCCCTTGTCTTAAACTCCCTCTGATTCAAATAAAGATTGCGTAGAACCATTAATATCCAGACAGTACCAATTATTAGACACATGCCTGTACATTAGATCAATTCATTTCTCACAAAAAACCCATTCTCCTCATCATCTCACATAGGAAAAGAGGCCAAGAAAGTCTATCGTAAGCCTTAGCCATAACTTGTTTCAAGGAAACATTTTCTTTATCATTCGTTGTTGATGTCTTGGATGATTTCTTGAGAAAGAAAAGGATGTTTTA
Organism: Solanum ossicruentum; assembly: GCA_025774065.1. Lineage (NCBI taxonomy): Eukaryota > Viridiplantae > Streptophyta > Magnoliopsida > Solanales > Solanaceae > Solanum > Solanum ossicruentum. Next base: position 544 of record JAOTQR010042605.1, on the reverse strand, counting down.
TGTGATGGATCTTCCTTTTACAAAGTCACTCTGATTGGGACTAATCAAATCAGGGAAGAATCTTTGCTCAGTCTAGCATTTAAGACTTTGGCAAAGATTTCACTGATGAGTTTGGAGAAGTTTTAGGGGGGAATGAAAACAATGCAGGTGTGTCCACAAAAATAAGCTGTCATGGCTAGCGTATTATCGGGGCCATACCCACAGGGCTTGGAAGAATTTAGCACTAAAAACATCAGTCCCAGGGGCACTTTCAGGGTCCACATCAAAAACACCTGCTTTATTTTCTCATGAGTAGGCGTATATCTGAGAGGAGGCCATTGGATGAGCGGGTGCAACATGATGATGTAGAAGTTGTTAGAGAACAGGAGGATTTGGATGAGCAACAAAATAAAGTCACTGTAAATGAACATGTGGGCAAGAAAATCGAATACGTCAAGAGTTGAATGGGCATCATAATGAACCGAGGAAAGATAAAGAAGATAGGCAATTAAGTGCCAGCAAAATTGTGTAACTGAAAATAAAGTTTCCATAACAAAAAGGCAAA
>JAOTQR010042594.1:0-15238 GCA_025774065.1 Solanum ossicruentum | reverse complement strand
TTATGCCTCTAAATACTTAGTAGTATCCCCTCCCCTTGAGAGAAGGTGATTGAAGGTCTTTGTAAACCATATGTGGTGGAATGATCCTAAAGCTAGAAAGATGTAGAAATCACGAAGAGTGGGAATAGTAACTTCTTGAAGTTAGTAGCTAAAAGTCATGTGGTGATAAGTCAAGTTCATTATAAGTTTTGATTAGAGAGTAGTAAGTATCATCTAGCTTCTATGATAAGGTAGAGGAAGAGTTGTTAGTTTGTATGAGATGGTGCATGCTCGAATATGAAAGGAGTTGATATTGAAGTAGTATTGTATTAGTAATGATAAGTATATGTGTTCAATATAAGAACATAGGGCATAAAGTAGTAGATCTAAACTAGGCTCATGATTTTGAAAGGAAAGATATATGAGATTTATAGAGTTATAATCTTAATTAGGTAAGGAGGTATAATAGATGAGCTGATATTATCTTAACTTATAAAAGAGAGTGTGATGATCGACTGTACTTAGATGGACCATGGGATAAAGATTTATTTCTTATCATGAAATTTAGTGATCTAATATTTCTTGACTTTATCGAGTAGTTTAGTAATCTCCCGTTATAGTCTAAGTTTTCTTTGGTCAATTGTATAGGAACATAAAAGATGAGTATTAGAAGACTAAAAAGGAAGAGTTTAGATCATAAGAGTCATAGAAGGTAGTTGTGATGTCAATTAGAGCAACAGGTATAGGTAAATGCATACAAGGATAGAAGGAAGTTAAGAATATTACCTCAGAAGGAAGTTTTAGCAGCAATTTCATATCTTTGAGTATTAACTAACACGAGGATATACACATTATGTATATGGTGGTGCTTCAATTGTGTGTATATTGTACTTATAGCTTAGTGAAGAGAATCAGTTCACAGGTTTAGAGAGGTGATCTTTGAGCTAAGGGGGAGATTGTTAGGTAATTAATCAAAGTAGATCTTGAACTTTTGATAGTGTCAAGTTGATCTGAATAAGACATTGAGGCTTTCCTATCTCATATATTTCTTATACTTCATTGTGATGATACTTTATTCCTATATTATGTAAGAGCACCATGCCCATGATTCGAACTCATGCACTTCATGTTGATTCATATTTATGCTCAGCTCTTAAAGTGAGAAGTGATATCTTCACTCAGCAATTCTGATCTTACCTTATGAACTAATAATTTTCAGCCTTATGTTACCCAAGACAAGACTTGAATTTTACGATATACATAGTTCCATAAGCCCTAAAACACTAGTGGCATCATATTATGTTATGAATGTCCTCATATCAGATTTCCTGAGTGAATTTTGCTTATGATATCTTATTCTAAGCCCTTTCTAGTAATTTTCTTTTGGTATTGATAGTGATGTTGATGATAGTTGATGAGTGGTGACAGATGAAAGCGAATAGATGTCACTTATGATGACAATTATAGTATGCTTATCCTAAGGTTACATGTAGAAAAAAAAAGATGGGATTTGTTGTGTATAAGAAACTAGTAAGAGTAGATTGGTGTGCCTCCTAATTGTGGGTGTAGAGATGCTATCATAAGTTTATAGATTTCTAAGTAATGTTGACCTCTAAGAAGCTATAAAGTTATTTGGACGATAAGCTTGAATGTATGATCGCCATTAAGTGAGGGATAGTTATAGTATATCGATGACTTTTGGCCATGAATTCAAAGTAGATGTACGGGAATAGTATTCTCTATAAGAAAGTCTCTATGAAAGTGCAGAACATAATTCTTATAACTTAGATTGATATAAGTATGACCACCTTACGGGTAGTACTTTATGACCTTGAGATATACTTGAACCTAATAAAAGTATGCAATAGACTTAGGTGTTGATAAGAGTTATAAGCTTCAGTTAATAAGGGGTATAACTCAAGTAAAAGAGCATAGTTGGGGAGAGTGGATGCGCTGAAGGCTGACAGTTGATTCTTTTAGTACATGACAGTTTTATCCTTATGTCAGGTCAATAGCCTTCTTTTAGAGTTTTTAGAAATTTTGATGGAAGTGTTCGAGATGGTAACCTTTTTCTCAATATAGATTTAATGTCCATTAGTTAGTTGAGTTCCTACATAAAGTTGATGTATATCATTGAGTTGACTATTTGAGTATTGAGGTTATTGTATTCTATCCGTCCCATTCTATGATGATGTTGGAGGTAAATTCTCATCTCTATCCTTGAGGTTGATAATTGCTTCAATTGTGTAGTGTTGCTTGTCTAAATTTTTTAGTAGAGTTTGTGCTTTGAGAAAACTACAACATCCTCATCATTCGAGGACGAATGATCCCACGAGGGAGAAACTGTAATACTCGAGAAATTACCAAAATACCCCTAGAATAGAATCGTGCGTATAACACGTCTTTCCAAGCTCCAATGAAAAATTCAAGATCGAATTTGTGATCAGTACGAAAAGTTGAGTGAAAAATGGCCTTGATCCAATTTTAGAGCAACCGAGTCAAAAAATAAATTTTTGTCATTAAATTCGAAAAATGTGTTGGTGCGCGCCTAAGGCGCGACACGTCTGGGATGCGGACCAACACTTATATTTTTTTCAAAATTTTCTATGGGATTGAAAAATCTATCAAAAAGCGATTTACAAAAATTTAAACAACATAAAACACATTTGACAAACATGTTTTATGTGTATTTTCATGCAAAAATGATTTTTCAACGCGTTATAAGTTTTCAGTGGAAGTATACATGTGCGCGTCTTAGGCGTGACGCAGACTGAGTTTTTTCAAATTAAAAAATTTTCTTTTATTTTGTGAGGGGCATTTTGGTCAATCCCCAACCCTCCTAGACTTCATCCACGATCAAATAAGTTATTTTAGGTCTAAAAGGGGTTTCTAAACCTATTCTAAACTTCCTTACATTAAAATTGAAAGTTGGGCTATTTGTAGAGCTAAGTATTTGAGTAATATATTTTTATATATTTATTTGTGCTCATGAATGCATTAAAGTAAGTATTTCTTTTACATTAAGTTATACCTTGAAATGAGTTTAAAAATATATCTTTTACTTGCATGATATACTTTTGTCTATTAAGCCATCTTAAAGTTCAGATTTAAAGTGAGTATCCTACCCTTACTATGTTTTGGCCATCTTACATACCATACATTCCACGTACTGATGCCTTTAGTGCTACATCATTTTATGATGTAGATTTTGGTATCCATGTTAGAAGATGTTCAGTGAGACAGTCCCTGTCAGCAGTCAGCGAGGCCTCTTTGCATCCAGAGGAGCCCAGGAGCCTTTATTTATTTATATTTGTTTTAGTAGAGATACCCATGAGCCTAATCCCGTGCCTTGTTCAGAGTCAGCACTTTAGAGGCTTCATAGACTAGAAAGATATTGTTCTAGTTATTTCTTTTAAATTGTTTGAGAGATTTTGAGTTAAGTTGTGTATATTGCTATTGTATCTTTAAATTCATGAATTTTGAACCTATTTTACTTTATTATGATATTAATGTCTTCTGCTGAGTAAGTTCGCCAGGCCATATGGTTCGCTTGGGGACCAGCAATGGTTCTCAAGTGTCAGTCACGTCTAGTGTGTAGACCCCTGCGTTAACATTCATATGTAGGATATATATGAAAAAGGGAAAAGGGTCAAAAATACCGTTGAATTATTTGAAATAGAGTAGAAGTACCCCTGCGTTACGTTTTGACTCAAAAATACCTCTCAATTATATTTTTTGCTAAAAAGTAGCCCTCTCTCTAACGGAAATAAAAAAGGGTTAAAAGTATCTCTGGACAATCAGAAATAGAATAAAAATACCCTTTGGTTAAAAAAATATCCCTCCCATAAAATTTTGCAAAAAAAAAAAAGAGTCTCTCTCTCTAATGGAAATGATACCATGCATGCTATGTGGGCAAAAAGCACCACATGATCAGTCCATATGTAATCCTATTTATCCGACCCAAGAGGTTTTCTCCTCTGATGTTAGGTACAAGACTAGCCTTTTCATGTCAAAATAGACTGTTATTTCACTTGTAAACGTCTCAAAAAGTCGATCTCTAAATTATAACATAGATTCATTCTCGTTATAATCATTGCCTCCTCCTTTAATCAGTTTCTCGAGTTCGAAAGGATCTAATTTTTTAAATTTTTCGCACCTACAAAGCTTGTATAGATATTGTTATGCTCATGCTAGCAATGTAACATAATTAATATAAATTATCATTTTCAAGAGATAATTCAATTGCAACTAAAAATAATTTTTTTTCGTATAGTAAGAATCTGAGTTACTCAAAGTCTGACAAGAATTGATTTGAAGATGGGTTGGGGTTGAATTTTTAATGGAAGAGGGATATGTTAAATAATAACTTTAAAATTTTAATGGATGGGTATTTTTAACCAAAAACTAACAAAGGGATAGGTTATATATATAAATTTAAATATTAAATTGATTAAATTTATATCTTAAATCTTTTTTTTTTTGGTAAAATATTACACCCGTCATTCCAAAATCCTGACTACCGTATTACCCAATATTGAACTAGACCATATTTTAAGTTCAAATTAAAATGAAACTCGAACTCTATCTTTGGGATCTTTCTTTTAAGTGAGTATTATTGTAGTGTAAAAAGTCAGTTATATCCTAGGCATCTCCAATGGAAAAGCACGACTTCAATCCAAATTGAAAGACATAGCTACATGATATATTCAAGTTAGGGACTAATGACAATATTATTATTTAACATAAGAGATGAATATTGTATGGAAGTGGTAGAAAATTTGTAGGCTTTGCTTGATCAAATACATACCGTGCAGATATACTTTTGAAAATGCAACATTAAAGGAATTGGTCCACCTAATCATCACGGAGGTAGATAAAACCAAAAGGATTCATAAGAATTCTCTTTGATAGAAAATTGTATTATTTATATAAATATATATAACAGATGTTGAATTCTCTTCGACTTCTTCATATATTTATTTCATATTTTAAACTCTCTGTTGAGTCAAGAGGAGTTTTGATGATGAACATTGGATCATGAAACATGTGGATTGATCAGGTTCTTTATTGCACCATTTCTAAGACACAAAGACAGGATGCCACAAGATATGGAATGGATAGAATACTTAGAAATAAGGAAGCACCATCAAAGTAGGAAGTCAGTTCATAAATTACAGGCTATGGAAGGAGTTGGTGTAAAGAAAGAGTTTCAAACAAATAAGAAGTCTAATTAAGCTTGAGGCGGGAACCAAGGAGTTTCACTGGAAAAAGACTTCTTGAGCAACGAGATTAAAAGGAGCAAAGATATTCACAGTCATTTATCAAGACAAAAAGCAAGAAAAAGAGTCAGTCAAGTTTTTAAGGTCTTGAATCATTTGATCAACTGTGTCATTGGTCTAGTATGAGTCTGGAAAACTGTTTCATTGTTTAAGTCGAGTCCAGGAAGTACATTCATTGTTATTGTTGAGTTGTGTTGTTCGACTTAGCTCAGTGATCTATAAATTGAGATTAGGTACTTTCTTTAAGTTATGGGCAACTCGAAGACGTGGGGAATAAGCCTAGGGAGGTTTATTTGTAGTTAGATTTTAATTTGAAGTTTGCAGTGTCTGATGATTGCACTTGAAGGAACCGCTCAAGTTTGTAAGTTCAGGATTGCCATGCTGTTTACTGTGAAACTTTCAAGATGAAGGAAAATGAGTCTATGCAGGACATGATGGCAAGACTCACATTGCTTATCAATGAATTGGCCTCTTTGAGTAAGGTACTCACTACTGAGGAACAAGTTGATAATGTTCTTAGAATTTTACCCAAAGCTAAGTAGGATGTAAAGATTACTACCATCAGAGAAGCTAAGGATATGGAAACTATGATTCTAAATGAACTGGTTGAAAATCTCAGGACATATGAAATGAATATGTAAGGTCAAAAGAAAAAAATGGTAGCAGGTGAGAAATCACTAGCTCTGAAGGCTGCTTTTGATGATGAAGGATCAGTTCTAGATGAGGATCAGCTCGCTTTTCTAGCTAAAAATTTCAAGAAGTTCCTCAAGAAAGGAAAAGGAAAAGACAAGCGAGAAACAGGTAGTCAAAAGTGGTCAGAAGATTCAGGAAGTAAGAAATGGTCTGATACAAAAATCAATCAGGATGCTACAAATGTGGAAAAATGGATTATCAAATCAAATAGTGTCCACAATGGTAAATTGAGTGGAAAAAGGAAATAGATAGGAAAGAAATAAAAGAAAAAGTTTCTAAGCAAGAAAAGAAAGAGGAGTATACTATGATGGCTGCCTAGGATCTTGAATTGAGGAGTCAGATATTGAAGATGTAGACAAAACTACTTTCATGGCTACTGAGGATTCAGATCTTGAGGAGGATGATAAGTCTGAAACAAGAATTCTTGAATTAAAAGAAAAAGTTGCGCCTTCTTTCAAAAAGAAAGCTAATCTTGCTAATGAATGGGCTAATTGATAATTTTCAAGAGATAGCTAATTAAAAAAATCAGCTGATCAAAGCCTTTTCATATCAAAAGTTTGAAAGTCTTGAGGTTAAAAATTGTTTGAAAGAAGCTAATGAAGAGAATCACAAGTTGAAGAAACAGTTCGAAAATCTTGATGCTTTGCTGCTAAACTTAAAATCTGAGATACTAAAGTTAACAGTGGTTGAAAAGTATAATGAGAAAGTGAGAATAGGATACCATCAGGAGAATGTCACCACTACTGACATGTACTACCATTATGGTAAAATTGGTCATCCTACTACTAAGTGTCCAATTGTAAACAATGTTAGGAACAGGAATACTAGTCATGTGTACAAAAAATGGCCTAAGAATGATAAAAGAAATAGGCCAAGGGACATGTTACCTAGTTGTCACGCCTCAAGCCCCGTTAGGGCGGACTGACACCTTTTGCCGGTAAGGCCCGGAAGAACTAACCTGTATCTGTGCACTTTCTATACATATTATAAGGGATTTCTACATTTGACATACCTTTAAGAAAAATAAACAGTGATAACAAGCCAAAAGGGAATGCATATGACGAGGTTGTTGGGGCCACCATGGTTAACGTACGAGACATGACCACACTTTAGTTCACATAGTCTACAAAGCCTTTAGATAAAGAAAGGTATCTAGTAAGGGTTGGGACAGGCCCCACCTCGACTAACTGTACAATACAAAAATATAATCTCTAGAAACGAAGCTCCGAAGCAACCTGGAGCTTGGTAACAGCAGCTGGATGTCCTATACTCCTACTAGGGAGATCTACTAGCACCCGTACCTAGAACATGAAATGCAGGTCCCCCATAAGGGACGTCAGTACGAGATAATGTACTGAATATGTAAGGCAGGAAATATTATATATGAAGTAACAACTCAGATGAAACTATGCACTGGTGTAGGATAAGAGACCACCTTTAGTTATACTGTGAGATCATGCACTTTATGTTCTTTATATTACTTTACTTTTACTGTATAATCTATTGACAGTATGTAATATAAATGACCAACTGATCAGTGGTAAAACTGTATCAGGATCATCCCTGGCCATTCCTTAACCCCTCGAGCTACCACCCGTGATAGGATCGTCCCATGTTAGGTGATTCTTCCACCCCTCGGGCTACCACCCATCAATAGTCTTTCAATTACCTTTGAGGTGATTCTTTTGGTGGTCACAATATTGGAGTTGTAGGACTGTAGATGTAACATGTAGATAATCATACAAGACAATATGACAATGAAAAGAGTACATTACATAAATAATGAAATGTGTATGAGATGAAATAACTCGTGAACTTTATTTGGCAAAAAGAACCCATATAACTTGTATCCATGTATATATGCAGATTTGAAGATAACTATGTATAGGGGAATATGAACATGTGCAAGAGTGTATACAAAGTTAATAGTTGTGTCGAAGTTGGTAATCGCCTTTATGTGCCAAGGAAGGATCTATGTTTCATGCCAAATAATACGAAATCAAGTAGCCTAACATACCTCATTGTACGACCTCGGTATTACCTCTAGATAACCTTTCCTTCCTCCAAATATTTATCTATAACATAGTAAGTGATAAAACTTGCATTAGAAGCAATACATATATCTTGGTAGCATAATCACATTAAAAAATAACATATGGGCAGCAAGCTTTTAATTAGCGACGCAAAGACATTTCTTCAACCTTTTCACTTATAACCATATTTTCTAACAACCATTCTCATGTATATGTCATATATATCTTGTTTCAGACCCTTAATAGTCTTACAACAGCCAACAAAGTACAACACATAATAATTCTATACAACCTGCAAGTGGACAACATAACGTTACGTCCCTTTGCCCCATTTGACGTCGACAATCCCAAACCTGTTCCAACTTTAACCAAACTGTCATCAACACATATATACATAAAAACAACCTTAAAATAGTCTTATAATAATACCAAAGCAGTCATGAAGGACGTGAGGTAATAGCCTTCCATCCAACAGCCCACAAGTTTATACTACAAACACAATTGCGATATTTTATAAAGACTCACTTTTGTGGACTGTAAAAGTGGTGCAGCAGCTTAGTTACATCACTAACAAACCATAAGTTGGTAATAAAATAAGTTTTACTTCATAATTTAGCCAACCAAGAAGAGAAAATCCTCTTGAACAACAAGAAATGTTCACAACCATACTTAAGACAATGCTGTCCAAATTTCCAGCACAAGCATAACTAGCAAATACTTCTTGTTTTTCATGAACAAACCTAATAAACACACAACTATAATTAGTTACCTTTATATTCAAGGTTGAGGGTCTTTTTAAAAACCCTAAAAGCTCCCTTTGGCTAATTTATAAAGTCAAGAAAAGTTGAGAGAAAACTTGGAGAATAATCTGAGTTTTTCTTTGTGCAAGTTGAAAATAACCTATGGGAGCTATTTTAAACCCTTTTTAAAGGGTGAATTTGGCCAACTTACTAAGGAAATTTCAGCCTTACATTACCAAGTTGCTGATGCAACTCCTTGCCCCTTTCACTTCGGCCTTAAGGTGATCCAAATTGATGGGGCTTTGCTGTCTATTTTTCAACCTTCTTCTTAATTAGTTTGGGCCCAAATTATCAAAGAAACTGTGATGTCTTTGGGCCCTTTTAATATCCTTCTTGGGCTGAACATATAGTCCATTTATGATGGTAAAACATGGGCTTAAGTTACATCCTTAACATGATCTTTATTCATAATCGAACTTGGACAAATTCGACGCCGAGCCTCGTCTCCATTTACCTAGCAAATTTAAGCTAAGCAAGTAGGTGACTCACCTGCTAGCTTCTTAAGTACTACAAGCACCTCAATTTTCTCACTTTGTTTAGGGCCGTGCTCTCCTCAATTTAACACAAAACACGTATATACTCATCCCTCTTAAGAGTTGACGCACATATCGCCCATTAACACGAGATTCAAGCACTTTTAAAAATTGGCTCTAATTTGACCAAACCATATCATATTTCATTTACATAATACTAGTACATTTAAAATATGGTATGGTACATCCTCCCCCCCTTAGGAACGTTTGTCCTTGAATGTTGGCACAATTGGATAACTTTGCCAAGTTTAAACCTTTACTCACACAAACTTTTGACAACGCACTAAGTATTCACTCACACTTACCTATTAGTGTCCCAATTCTGCATGTTAGACTTCCTCTTTAGCTTCAAATAATAAGGGCATTTTGCTTTCAGCGGGTCCTCGACCTCCCATGTTATTTCTTCTACTTATTGGTTTCTCTAAAGTACTTTTACTGAAACTATTTCTTTATTCCTTAACTTCTTAACTTGACGATCTAGAACAACAACAGGTACCTCTTCATAGGTGAGATCTTCTGTAACCTGTTCATCCTCAATAGGAGTGATACGAGATGGGTCACCTATGCATTTTGGAAACATTGAGACGTGGAAAATTGGATGAGCCATTGAAAGCTCTTGTGTTACTAGTTCATATGCAACCTGCTCGAACCTCTTAATAATCTGATGTACCAAATCGAATAACCTCTTTCATTAGAGACACCTTTAAAAATACCCAATCCCCTACTGAGAATTCCAGTCCTCTCTTTCTAGCATCCGCATATGATTTGTGATGAATTTGGGCTATTTCTAGCCGCTGCTGTATTACCATAACTTTTTCCATGGCTTGTTGTACTAGATCTGGCCCAAGCAAGATGGTTTCACCACTTCAAATCATCCAATCGGCGATCTACATTTCCTTCCATAAAAAGCTTCATAAGGTGCCATCTTGATACTTAAGTGGTAGCTATTATTATAGGCAAATTCAATAAGTGGCAAATAGTCCACCCAACTACCTTTAAAGTCCAACGCACAAGCTCGCAATATATCTTCAAGTGTCTGAATGGTGCATTCTGCTTGACCGTCTATTTGTGGGTGAAAAGTCGTACTCAAATTCACTTGTGTCTCTAAAATCCTTTGGAAGGACTTCCAAAACTTTGCAGTGAATTGAGCTCCTCTGTCAGATATAATAGAGACTGGAACTCCATATAGCCTGACTATCTCTTTAAAGTATAGCTTGGCATACTCTTTAGCTGTATAATTACTCCTAACTGGCAAGAAGTGTGCTAACTTTGAGATTCTGTCAACTATTGCCCATATGGAGTCAAACTTCTAAAATGAGCGAGACAAACCAGTAACAAAATCCATATTGATCATATCCTACTTCCAAGTTGGAAGCTCTATGCATTGCATATAACCTCCAGGCTTTTGGTGTTCTACTTTCACCCGTTGGCAATTTGGACATTAAGCCACAAATTCTGCAAGGTCCTTCTTCATGTCTCCCCAGCAAAACATTCCCTTCAGGTCATGGTACATCTTAGTTGATCCTGGGTAGATAGAATATCGGGAATGATGGGCTTCTTCAATTATCCTCTCTCTTAATCCATTAATATCAGGCACACATAATTTATTTTGGCAATAAAGTACTCCATTTTGTGTAAGGTCAATGCCCTTTATCATACCTGACTCACTTATTCCTTAAGCTATCATAGAAAAAAATCCTCGAACTGTTTTTCTTTCACCTCTTTTGCTAATGAAGACGTTGCTGCATTATGTACAATAACCCCTTCCTTTGGAGTTTCAAGAAGATGAACTCCCAAACTGGCTAGCTAACGTAGATCCTTAGCCACTCCTTGACTTGCTTGATCACCAATATTCATGATTGCCTTACGACTCAGAGCATCGGCTACCATATTTGCCTTCCCTGGATGGTATAGTATATGAACGTCACAATCCTTTATTAGCTCTAGCCATCTTTGCTGTCTTAAATTTAGGTCTTTCTGCTTAACGATGTATTATAGGCTCTTATAATAAGTATTTATGTCAACGTGAACCCCATACAAATAGTGGTGCCATATTTTCATAGCAAATACAATTGCTGCTAGCTTAAAATCATGAGTTGGGTAGTTTTTCTCATGTGGTCATAGTTTCCTAGATGCATAAGCAATTACCGTACCACTCTGTGTCAGTACACACCCTAAGCTAACTCCTGAAGCATCTCAATAATTTGCATACCCCTCAGTGCCTACTAGAAGTACTAGCATAGGTGCAGAAGTTAGCTTATTTTTCAGCTCCTGGAAGCTCCTTTTGCATGCATCATTCCATTGGAACTTGGTTGCCTTATGTGTCAACTTTGTTAGAGGTGCAGAAATAGAAAAAAAAAACCTTCAAAAAACCTCCTGTAATAACCTGTCAAACCTAGAAAACTCCGAACTTCCGTGGGTATCATTGGTCTTGGCCAATCTTTCACAACCTCTATCTTTTGTGAATCAACCCTTATGCCCTCATTAGACACAATATGACCAAGAATACCACTGATTTTAGCCAAAATTCACATCTAGAAAACTTGGCATACAATTGTTGATCACGAAGAACTTGTAACACCTATTGTAAGTGATTTGCGTGGTCCTGTTCTGATCATAATATTCCAAAATGTCATATATGAATACTATCACAAACACATCCAAGAACGGTTTAAATACCTTGTTCATCAGATCCATAAAAACTGCTGGTGCATTCGTTAGCCCAAATGATATAACAAGAAATTCAACGTGACCATAGCATGTTCTGAAAGCAATCTGAGGTATATCTTCCTCCTTCACCCTTACTTGGTGATACCCTGATCTCAAATCAATTTTTTGAAAAGCATTTGGCACTCTGTAACTGATCAAATAAATCGTCAATCCTGGAGAGGGGTATTTATTCTTAATTGTCACCCTATTCAATTGTCCATAATCAATACATATTCTCAAAGTGCCATCCTTTTTGCGTACAAATAACACTGATGCACCCCAAGGGGACATAATAGGTCTTATAAAACCCTTCTCCAATAAGTCTTTTAACTAATCTTTTAATTCACGTAACTCTATCGGGGCCATTCTATATTGAGGGATGGAAATAGGTTGAGTGCCTGGAAGTAGTCAATACCAAAATCTATTTCTCGCTCTGGAGGTAAGCCTAGGAGTTCTTCAGGAAACATATCAACAAATTTTTTCACTACTGGAACTGATTGAAAAGTTAGTGATTCTGCCTCCATATCCCTCACTCTAACTAAATTACATATATACCCCTTGGATATCATCTTTCTGGCCTTAAAATAAGAGATAAACTTCCCCTTTGGTGCCTCAACTTGCCTTCCCATTCAAGAACTGCCTCATTTGAAAAATGGAAGCTCAGTCTCTTAGTTCGACAATCTACGGTGGCATAGCAAGAAGCTAACCAATCCATACCTATTATATCATCAAATTCCACTATTTCTAGGTCAATATGGTCAGCATATGTGTTACGGTCACAAACAGATACTACACAGTCATAATAAACCCTTCTAGCCATAATAGATTCACCGGTTGGTGTAGACACTTCAAATGGTTTGTTCAATAGTTTGGGTGTTCTCTTAAGCTCCCAGCAACTAGTGGAGTCATATATGATAGTATAGAACCAGGGTCAATTAATACATATACATTATATGAGAGATGGACAATGTACCTGTGACCACATCGGGTGAAACTTCTAAATTTTGCCGACTTCCTAGAGCATAAGTGCGATTCTGGACTCCGCTAGAGCTAGCTACCCCTCTAACACCTCTACCACGACGCATAGGTGCTTATCGACCCTTACTTAATGGAGGATCTGACGATGATGATGCAATAGTTGACCCAGTAGATTATGTTATACCACCCATACGTCTCCTCGGGCAATCTCTCATCATGTGCCCTGGCACACCATACTAATAATAAACATCTATCCCAACATGAAATATACCTGAATGACTCCTTCCATACTATTTACAAGGCTGCTTAGGAATCATTGGTTGGCCTGTTGAATATCCTGTTGTCCGTATACCATGACCCTCACCTCGTTGACCAAAATGTGTACTTTTAGACCTTTGAAGTTGTGGTGGAGCACTGGCTGCAAAGCAGGAGGAGGATGGCCTAGACAGTCTATTAGAAAACTGAGGCCTAAGCTCACCTCGGGACGGTGTAAACTGCCCTGTAAACCTGGCCCTCTTGGCCTGCCCTCTTTCCAACTCTTGTATCCTTCTCTTTTGCCTCTGATCCTCCAATTTCTGTGCAAAATCTTGCATTCTTGCTATATCCAAGTCTTTGTTCAAGGAGGCAATGATACAGTCTCTGACCAGATATGTATCCAATCTATCCACATATCGATGAACTCTATTTTCCGTAGTAGCAACTACATTAGGAGCATACCTGGACAGGGAATTAAATTGAAGGGTATACTCCCTCACACTCTTATTCCCTTAGTGGAGATTCAACGGGCCTCTCGAATCTCTAATGGTAAGTAATGGTCAAGAAATGCCTCTTTGAACTCCTCCCAGGTAGTTGGAGGTGCATCTATACCCTTAGATTGCTTCCAACCTTCAAACCACAATATAGCCACAACCTTCAACCTATATGTCGCTAACTCGACAGCTTCTGTACCATTCACGTGCATGACATCTAAAGTACACTGAAACCGATCAATAAAGTCTTGGGGATCTTCATTAGGATCTGACCCAATGAAGGATAGAGGGTCCAAATTAAGAAAATCATGTATCCTTGTGCCAACTGCCCTATTCGTACCACCTGTACCCATAACTGGACCTTCCTGCCTTTGACCTTGGCCAGCAACTATACGATTCAATAGTTAGACTGCATTTCTCAGATCCTACACGGTAGCATCAATAGGTGGTTCTGGGGAATTTCACTACTTCCAGGTTCATTAAGAACTGGAGGAGTTAGAGATGTTTGTGATAGAGACTCCTCTTGAACCTTATTTCGTTGTCTCACCTGACTGGGTATACCAACCACCACTTATACTCCCTTCCCTTTACCTTTGTTTTGCTTGGTTTCTGGCATTCTTTCTGTACAAAACAATTTAGAAATTAGACATAATGCGCCTATTACACTTGGCCTTATGGCACGCTCTAAAGAATGAAAAGAAAGTAACAACTCCTCAATGCCACTTACCCTTTTGTTTTATAAATATGGTGCACAACACATCGATAAATAAGATTCTACATAGACACTGTAACACCCCACGTCTTACAATATTGGCACAATGCAAATGAAACATGACATGGTTGGTCAAATTGACGCTAAATTCTAAAGTGTTTGAATCTCGCGTTAATGGGTTATATGTGCGTATAACGCTTAAGAGGATAGGGTGAATACAAGTTCTGTGTCGAAGTGAGGAGGTTACAGCCTTAAAATGAAGTGAGAGAATCGAGGTGCTTGTAGGACTTAGAAGCTAGCAGGTGAGTCAGCTACCTGCTTATCTTAAATTGCTAACTAAACGGAGACGAGACCCGGCGTTGAAATTGTCCAAGTCCGAGTATGAATAAAATTCGTGTTAAGGGCGTAACGTTGGGCCATGATTTAACATCACATATGGACTATATTTACAGCCCTAAGGATGATAGTAAGAAAGGCCCAAAGATATCATAAACTCTTGGATACTTTGGGCCCAAAACCAAGTAAGAAAAGTTGATAAAGTAGGCAGCCCAAGTCCATCAAGTTGGTGACCCATTTTGGCCCAAGTTTGATGGACAAACTGCTAGATAAGCAGCTTATTAATATGTGGTATAATATGGTCAAAAGACTAAGATAAGGTCGGCCAAATAGCTCTTTATAAAGAGCTCCAAAGCAGCACCACAAGTCATTTTTCACTTGAGCACAAAAAATCAGATTGTTCTCTCTACTTTCTCTCAACTTTTCTTAACTTTGTG